>OY294026.1:15040147-15309588 GCA_958510785.1 Exephanes ischioxanthus
CGTAACAAATCTTATATATATTTTCCGAGGATTGATAGCGACGACGCCAGATCGATTCCTGGTGCGGTGTATCATCTTCTCGTTTTGAAAGCGAATTAATCTTGGATTTTTTTGAGAAACATGTATCCTGAGTGCACTTTTGCGAAAGATGATTTGGTTCCATTCGTAAATAAAAGAATAAAAAATTTAAGGTCATGTAAAAGATGTACCACGTGACATATGAGTGCAAAAGAGATAGATGCATTTTTTGAGTCAATGCCATTTAAAACCGGTTGACGTTTCGGATGAAACGGAAGCATCATCGGTCGCGGTATTAAATTCTACATCCGCCAATGCTTTGCTTTGTCCTGGAAAGTCGACGGTCTCTAAATCGCATTCATTGCAGATATTGGTTACCGACTGAGTCGTTTCACATGTCCTTAATTAAATACAGTACACGACCGCGTTTCTCCCAACCGCATAATTCCGAACGACGGCGTATTTCCGAAAATGACGACCGCGTTTGTCCGTTTCGGCCTCTTCTCACGGTCCGCTACCTGCGCGGTGAGGAAACGAACGACTCCTTCCTTTTTGCTACCTGCGAATGAAATCGTCGATGCTATAACGACGACAAAGAAGGAACGCGGCGGCAAGCTTGATGTGCGACAAAGATCGATGAACTCTTCCACCTCTACATTTTCTCGTATTCGAGCATCGGACATATTCCGTCATTTTACCATAAAGGAAAAGCTATCTCGTCCGACAGCCTCAAGATGCCCCAATATTTATTATTGAACAAACTTTTCCTCTTATATATAGATTATTTTTCCTAGGGGAAAAAATTAATATGCAAGCAACGCGCAAATTTAGCTTGTACTTCTTTCAAATATCATGTTGAATTTAACCGAGCTAAAATTGTGAACCGTGAAAATTCTTCGAAAAATTAACAATCTCGTGAAATAGTAACCTGTTGTGATTTTTTTATGTGCAGCCTTTTTCTTAATACGAGATAATAAAAATAAAAATTTATTAATAATTTAAATTTAATACACGATAATGAACAAAACAATTTTACAAAACAAGTCAATATATTATTTCCATCTTGAATTGCACATTGCTTCCTCGTCATTTTCCTTTATTCACAAAGCCTCTTTCATAAAAAAACATTTTCTATCATTTTTTGGCTTCCTAATAGAGGAAGCTTTGTGAATATAAGAATAAAGAATGTGATCAGGAATTTTTTGAAAAATTAATAATCTCAAACTGAGCGAGGAATTTTTTTATTTAACAACATTATATTTAAATTTAGCTCGATTTATCCGGTTTTAGCTCGATAGATGGATTTTGCTCAAGTTTAAACTAAGATGGTAATTTTTTATAAAGTTCAAAAATTAATAAGCTTTAAACTGTTTTATCACTTCTCCCCAAAAGCAATGCCAAACATCCGTGATAATAGCCTGATTTATACACAACATTTAGATCCGATAACGTGCGAAATGCAGCGACAATTTTTTTTTCTAATTCGAACCAACTAACTCGATTCGAGGGCAAATTTTCAGCTCAATTGTAAAAAATTTACGAAACCGGCAGCACATACACATGATTTAAAAAAATCTTGCAAATTGAAATTTTCATATGACTTTCTCATAAAAGTTGCAAATTGAAATTCATATGTCTTTGTAATAATGTTTCTTTATTCGTGACGGTTCTTTTATGAGAAAGCATTTTCTGTATTGGCTTTCTCGTATAGGACGCTTTGCGAATAAAGGAATATTATGAGAAAGCCATATGAAAATTTCAATTTTCAACTTTATCAACATCCACGTCGTGTTTGACTTTTATGCAAATCGACTGGCCGATTCAGGTTTTGTGCGAAAAAATACCCCAACACGCTTCACATTGTCAGATCTGTGCATCTACTTCGTTTAACGAAAATACAGGGTCTTAGAAAACGATGTTTTCCATTAATCTAATATTTGCCGTTTTGTGGTCATGTCTAATGTATTTTTCCCCGCTGATTACAAATTTCGAACTTATTTTACTGCTGGAAGGATATTCGATGCAGAAACTCTCGTCGGACATAAAACAAATATTTTCCGAAAAATTAAAAAATGTAAAAATCTTGTAAATGTTTCGATCCATTTTTGCCAAATTTAATATGAAACATTGTACAGTGTTAGTCCATTCCCGTGTCAAATTTCAGCACGATATCTCCATGTGTACTCGAACTAGACCGTTCTTAGTAACTTTTCAAAAAACAAAAAACTCAAAATCCCATAAAGTCTGACCACTTCGATAGATTTTTACCAAATTTAATACCAAAAGTCTTCGATCAAAATAGTATATTTGTGTGCAGTTTATGGATGACAGCTCAAACTTTACGCAAGTTAGAGCTACCACAGGGAATGTTCAAAAAAATTCAAAGTCGCGTAAAATTTCCAATTGAGCCTCAATCTTCACGAAAATAGCACCGAACGAAGTGATGTGATCACTCTATTGGTGTACCAAATTTGAACTCGCCATCACAAGCCTGCATGAAACAAATATTCCTGTGGCCATATTTTTAATATAGTTTTTATACTGTTTCATTCTGCTTCTGGTAGTTAAAAGTAATAATCTTCATTGCCAGAACCGAGATATAAAAACATTGTATTCATTAATAAAAGTAATCTTTCTCATCGCTTCCACGAAAACCCACGACGGGTTTTAACGCTCGGTGCAATTAAGTGATTACCGGTCAATGGGTTCAAATAGTGACAAAGGTTTTGTATTAAACAAAAATATAAATTTTATTATTCATTGAATATAATCGAGGCAACATTTAGATATTTCGTTCACTTCAGAAGTTGAATGTTTTAAACGATCTAAATAATCGTAAACGATGCTACACTTAATAGGCAACCGATATATCCACTAGGCAATAAAATATAGCATGCTCCGTAGCTCGCGCGAGCACCGGTGCATCCGATTTGTTGCCAATCACTTTATTACAGCTTATATTGGTATCGAGCCATACGCAAAAAAACGAGGCTACCGTTTATATTACTTTGGATACCTGACTCGGTGATTCATGAATGCGGCGTAATATGAGAAAAAACATAAGACTGAAAATTGACATTTTTGATTAGAGTCAAACCAAATATTGTTTTGTTGTCTGAAAGCGGCAATTGAGTTTCCCGCAAATAAATTGCTCACGTAAAAAATAGCATTTGTTTACTTTAGCAAAGCAAGTAATCAAATAAATATAAAATGCGTAATTTATAAAACGGGATTTTTACGCGTCTCCCTTAAACCACAGAATGCATTTCATATTCAAATTAAGAATTCAGTTTCGAACTATGGCTTGAGCTGCGAAATACATGGAGTATATTTCTGCACGCTTATATTACGGTCATTTTTGCGGCTATACGTATCTCCACGCGCGAAGCGTAACGGCGCTCGGAAAGGGAAAGTTGCACCTCTAAAGGAACGGTGGGCAGGTACTTGGGCATGTAGTGGGGTATCGGAAATACGCGGTCGTGCCTAATTGGATTGGCTCCCGAGGAACGAAGAAACGCGGTCGTGTACTGTAATATTCTCAGTTATATCGTTCGAACTGAAGTTCTCTTTGAATTTTATGTTTCGAGTGTTTTCACTCCCAATAGATTTCGGTTTCTTTCTTTTCTTTTTTTATCAGCTTTTTTGACCAGCCGTAAAAAAAAAAATTTGACGTTTTCTTGCGTAAGATTAGAGATTAGAAATTGAAGCGAATTTGCGTGCGACGGACGATGTGTTGTGATCGTCAACCAATCACGGCATGAATGAAATGCCGATAAGTACGCGATACGTCTAGAGAGAATAGATTTTTTTACATAAAAAAATCCCAGTCGATAAGTATGGGATCCATAATCGAAGGATTTTATCGAGTGTGGAAAGCGCTGTAGTCGAAAGTTGTTCCTTTTCTTAATTTCTAATGCGTCCTTGGACTTCGCGAATATGACGCCATTTTTTTATCGCCATACTCATAAATTTTCATCCCGACCTCAAATTTTTCTTGTTGCAAAAGCGTGATCAACGAGTTTGATTAAAAAGTGTGATCAACGAATTGTATTTTTTTTAAGTTATAATGTCCGCGGTCAGATACACCACCAACAAAGAAATTGAGGCCTTCCGACCGGGCGAATATATGTGAGCATCATCTAATTTATTTCTTTATATATTAAAACAACAAGCGGTTTTGAATTATTTGGAACCAGTTTTTCTGGGTGTCTATATATTTATGTAACCTTTTTTTGAGATATCAAAAACTATGGAGCACTAACTATGGAGATATCAAAAACTATGGAGCACTAACTATGGAGATATCAAAAACTATGGAGCACTAACTATGGAGATATCAAAAACTATGGAACTGTACACTTTCAGAATATTTTAAGTGAGGGCCATGAAAGCGAACGTGACTCTGTAGCGAAAGAAAAGATTAACCTTGTACATTTTTCGAAGAGAAAAACCCTCATATACCTTTTTGTCCAAAAAGACTCGCATTCAGAGCTCTAAACCCTTGAGAGGTACTTAAAGTGAAAATGAACAGACCGTCTTGTCTTGCTCGCGCGGGTTTGGGTGGCCGAGTTCAGCCGGACGCCAAATGTTTTACGACCCCTTCGGAAAAACAGACATACCCAGAGACAAAGCCGAAGGTTTTCTACGAGTTATATAGAAAAAGCCCTCAACTCGGCGATGGCTCGGTGGGCTCCGCCTATATAGAAAATTGAGCAAATCGTGCGGGCGGTACCTCATTTCCAACCAATCGAAAGTCGAGCCTCGAAGTTGTACCCCCAACCACCCTTTCACGGAAACTATGAATTTTCAAAAAGAATTATCCGAGACGCTTGGAATCACGACGCTTTTTGGTCAGATCAGCAAATCGTGGTAGTCGCGATACTAAGTTGTAAAATAATACAAGTGTGTTAAACTATATTTTAGTTCGTTATCTTATGAATTGATATTTGTGACATTGTGTGTTTTTGTTATTCAACGATTAAATAATTAAATTGATATGTTTTCATACGATAATAACGTGTCTCATTAATCAAACGTGTGTTCAAACCCGTAACAAATCTCCCGCGTTGAGAGCCGAATTTCAATTCGCCAGGCAGCAACGAATGGGAATCCAGAGTCCGGATATAAAAGTTACCAGCCGTCCAACAGGATCGGCCCGTAACATCAGACGGGAGGTGCTGCCGAGCAGCGGCCGCTCGAGCTAGCGCACATAGCCACGCTGATTCTCGAACATAAACATTTAATTCAATTTGCTGTGTCCAATGGTGCAGGCAAGACGATAATGTGTGTCGCATGGGACAATAAAGTTTCCAAAATCGCATGCATTCTTCAATTGGGTCATGTATGTTATGGTAATATAAATATTTACGCATGCAAAAATAGACACTCAGGAACATACACATATACACCCCACAAACTATTTTTTTTTTCCGAATGTCATTTTGTCTATGTAATTTATAATAATTCAAGGTTATTCGTATCGATGGGGCCTTATGTACCGCAAGTGAAGTTGCCAGTTTGGAGGACAACTCATTCGATTGGAGGATCGAGGACGACACTAAGTTGGACGTTAGTCCGAATTTGGGAAACGTCCCGATTCGCTTGACGGTTGAAAATCGTACCACTGTTTGCATTGAGCTATAAAACTACTATAAAGATAAAAGGAAAAAAAAAAATATTTTTCTTGTTTTATTTTTTATTAACCATTTTTTTATTTTAATTTATTACAACTTACAACAATTTTTTATTTCATTATTTTTGTTCACTTTCTCACCTAAACCATTGTCTACGAGAGCGGATCTATATGCGATCGATAAATTATCTTAACGATAACCTCACCGAAACTGCATAATTTAGTCCAATAATTGGCGGGAACTGCATCACACGATGCCTCGAGAACTTAACCACAATCACTGCACTTCAAGAGCGTTATCCAAAACGCATCTCGATCACAGAAAATCGGAAAATCGGAATTCGGAACCGAATCTGCACGAAACACAGCACACGAGTCAACTAGCGAACGCGCGAAGTGACAGCACACGAGTCAACTAGCGAACGCGCGAAGTCACAGGTAGCGTGAGCGAGATACGTGAACCGAAGCGAGAGCGATAGCCGGAGTCTACGGTAGCGCGAGCGAGAACGAATGACTCAGCGCGAGACAATAGGTCGAACGTAAGCACCGATAACCCGAGAGGTCCGAGCTACCTCGAGGACGACTCTCGGTAGACTGATAATCCCACGACGATATTCTAATGAAGCGTTATGATTATTGCGAGATCCTTAGCCGATAGCTACTGCCCTCTCAAACTATTCCAGAGCGTCATTTAAACGGGAACCAAAACTGTAACGCGGTAACTTTCAGATTCTTCGCGATCGCTACTCCAAATTCAGGACGTGAAACCAAGGCTCTCTCTCTAAGCTAGAACACAGGACAAGGTGTTCCAACCTTGTCCGGACCGAACTGTAACCTCCGCCTGTTCTCCAACGTCCCGCATTATCACCTAAACAGAGAGCCGGGTTTGCACCGGACTTTGACGTATTCGCGAAGAAATCTCGTCGGGCTCTCCTCTATTCGTGTTTCTCATTTCTTCGAGATTCTCTCCACCGAATAGATTCGAGAATCCCGGTAAGAACTAAATCCTTTGACCTTATCTTTAAACTTATCACACGCAAGCTCATCAGCAAAAATCGAGAGCTAGACGGTACATGGACAGCTGAAGAGCAGTAAAGCAGGAACTATAACGGGCTAACCGAACTAAATCAATAACCGTATCCGTAAAATCTCAATTTATTACTTTTTTTGTAACGGTGATCGAAAAATCGCGTCACAACTCCGCACCCCTTAGGGGTGGTTTCGACCTAGGGGTCGAAACGATAGCCAGTCCGAAGACTGCGGGAACTCCGGGATTTTTTCCCTTGAGTCTGAACCAAAAAGGTTGCAGGAACTATTCGAGATCTAAGCCTGTATAGGATGTATCGGTAGCTATTGGTTCCATACGCGGTTTATCACGAGGACTCACGAATACCATCGTGTATAAGCCGTGAGTGGCGCGCGAGGGCTGGCCTCTCGGCGCGAGAACCGTTAATAAATTCACTGCCCATAATTCGGTAGCAGCAGTCCCTCAACCCTGTTACCAGTCGGGAGCCATTAAATTTAAGGTGAGGCGGGATCGTCACGAGAGACGACGTCTCAATCGCGGTTCGAGAAGGTCATATAACTGTTACGACCTGATCATCTTTTTCCTGCATCTACGGTCAAGGAGATTTCTCTCCCTATTACGCGTTTATCGCATGTGACGCTTTATCAGAACAGTGCCCCTTTTGAATTTCTTTCGGAAATTTATTCAGGGATGGGCTGAGAATGCATGCAGAAAGAATATAGGTCGATGATCACCATGTGGTGTTTACTATGGCTCGGTATTTAATTCTACTCAATGCGTACTAAGGTGTTTATTACGTCGAACTGATATTAACACTCCGCGTGGCCCTGACAGGGCGTAGCCAGGCTGTGTTATTAGATCCTTCACGGTCCCCCAATGCTGCCCGCCACTAACTGAAGGCCAGCGTTATCACCAAACGTCGAGTTCATTACTCCATACCCTGGTCCTCTCTAAGAAAGATCAAAAACCTCGGCTTCTAAATTCTTAATTATCACCATTTTAATATAGTAAGACCCCGATCGGTCATAAATTATCCTTGAATGATTTTAAAATAATTAATTGTTGCTCAAAAGAATAAACAACCGGAAAAACAAGAATCAGAATAAGATAGTATGTTCGAAGAGAAAAGTTGAAATAAAATAAAATAATTTGACTTTAAATGATTCGATGACTTACGGTGATTATCAATGAATGACACGTGAGAATGAGTCGAGACGATTAAAATGGATGAAAGATGTTGATTTCGAACTCGAAATTCCTCCTTCCTTCCTTCCTTCGTTTTCAGATAAAAATTCGTTCAATCAACGATGAATGTTGAGAAAGATGAATAAATGCTGATGTCGAAATATGCAGGTGATGAAATAACTTTTTGTTAAACTCCGATTTATTTATTCGATGATAATTCGGAATATTTATTTGATTATTAATTGCAAAATTCAAACTCCTAAATTTTATTAAATTTTAACTGTGTTGGTACAATATTCCGTGAGAAGTCAATGACTTCTAGACAATAGTTATTTTTCCGCGAAGATGATAATGACCGTTTCGTATAGTACTGACTGTCGTAAAGAGGTGACGATCCGCGAAGTGAAGTGTGTGCGATGTGTATCGTCCGCCCTTGGAGGTGCCTCTTTTATTGTTTTGATCGGGAGGCACCCGCGCCACCAAGTTGTCCGTTGCATCAGCTGCCCCCTTCTTTGGTCAATATCGATTGGTTTTGGCGTCTTCCGCAGCTTATTTTAATAATTACAAAATTCTGGTTTTTACAGTACTTTTATGGATAAACAAATTACTCTGATGAATTTTAATTTAAATAATAAGAATTTACAAATTTGAACGAAGTTTCTACGATTTTACTATCAAAAGTTATAATCCTGATTTATGAAATTGATATAAATATTATCTATAAATTCCTGATTTTTAACGGATAATTATTTAACTTCACTTAAATTAATAATGATGTCTCTAAATATTTTCCTCAGATGCTAATAACTAATTCCCTGCTAATGACTATTTTATTTAACAATTCTATTGATAATGAAAACATGATTTTAATAACGTTAATTAATTTCTCTAATGATTTGTGACGTATTTTCCTGGATCTCAACGCGAACAAGAAAACACAAAAAAAAACAAAACCGAAAACGCGAAAATCGAAGCTCAAACCGAACGGGAGCGGAGCGCGAAATCGAGAACTCGGAAAACGTCACCTTCGGCCGCCCGCTTCCACGGATGCATCGACGTCCCGGTGGGCGGCAGTTAATTTTTGTTTCGCCGGTATTAACAACCGGGCTAAGCTGGAGGTCGGTGGAACGGCCGACCTCCGCAGGGTCGATTTTTGTTTCGCCGGAATCGCCAAGCCGGACTAATCTGGAGGTCGATGGAACGGTCGACCTTCGCA
This sequence comes from Exephanes ischioxanthus, assembly GCA_958510785.1. Classification (NCBI taxonomy): domain Eukaryota; kingdom Metazoa; phylum Arthropoda; class Insecta; order Hymenoptera; family Ichneumonidae; genus Exephanes; species Exephanes ischioxanthus. The sequence goes on from OY294026.1 coordinate 15,049,226, forward strand.
GGGTCGATTTTTGTTTCGCCGGAATCGCCAAGCCGGACTAATCTGGAGGTCGATGAAACGGTCGACCTCCGCAACGGAAATACGCGAAAACAGAACAAAAAGAACGAGATCACACAAACGAGAACGGGACGGTACGAGAACTAACGCCGGTGCATTCGCGAAAGCGAACGGTTGCGGAAATGCACGGTTGCTCAGGATGCGGGTTATGGTAGAAGGGTCGCGATCCTTCGCCAATAAAGTAACGCGAAATCTAAAACGCGAAATCTCAAATATCGGAACCCGAAATTCTTAATTAACGTGAGCAAGAATTTATTGGCTTGTTAAGCCACGGGATCGTACACTAGGGCATCGGAAGCGCTCAGCTGACCGGGGGGTCGGAGCGAGCGTAACGGGAACGGATCGATACGCGATCGAATAATTATCGTAACGATAAACTCACCGGATCAGCGTACTTTTAATCCAATAAAGTGGCGGGAACTGCATTACCTGATGCCTCGAGAACTTGTACTCAATCACTGCACCTCAGGGGCATTCCCCAGAACGCATCTCGAGCACAAAAAAAATCGCTAGAAAATCGGAACCGAATCCGCACGAAACACAGCACACACGAGTCAACTAGCGAACGCGCAAAGTGACAGGTAGCGTGAGCGAGATACGCGAACCGAAGCGAGAGCGGTAGCCGGAGTCTACGGCAGCGCGAGCGAGAGCGAACGACTCAGCGCGCGAGACAATAGCCCGAACGTAAACACCGATAGCGCGAGAGGTCCAAGCAGCCTCGAGGACGACTCTCGGTAGACTGATTAGCCTACGACGATATTCTAAGGAAGCGTTATGATTATCGCGAAATCCTTAGCCGATAGCTACTGCCCTCTCAAACTATTTCCAGAGCGTCACTTAAGCGGGAACCGAAACTGTAACGCGGTAATTTTTGAGATTCGTCGCGATCGTTACTCCAAACTCAGGACGTAAAAACAAGGCTCTCTCTCTCTTAACTAAAACACAGCACAAGGTGTTCCGACCTTGCCCGGACCGTACTTAAACCTCCGCCTGTTCTCCAACGTCCTGCGTTATCACCTAAACAGAGTGCCGGGTTTGCACCGGACTTTGACGTATTCGCGACGAGATCTCGTCGGTCTCTCCTCTATTCGTGTTTCTCGTTGCTTCGAGATTCTCTCCACCGAATAGATTCGAGGATTCCGACCTGAACTGAATCTTTTGAACTTATCTTCAAGCTTATCCCACACCCAAGCTCATCAGTAAAGTCTACACTGGATCGTGACCTTAACGAACTTTACTTAAACGAGAGCTGGACGGTACCTGGACAGCCGTGGAGCAGTAAATCGGGAACTATAACGGGCTAACCGAACTAAATCGCTAGCTGTACCCGTAAAACTTTAATTTATTTGTGTTTTTGTGACGGTGATCGAAAAATCACGTCATAACTCCTCACCCCTTAGGGGTGGTTTCGACCTATGGGTCGAAACGGTAGCCAGTCCGAAGACTGCGGGAACTCCGGGATTTTCTCCCTTGAGTTTCAACCTAAAAGGTTGCGGGAACTATTCGAGATCTAATCCTGCATAGGACGTATCGGTAGCTATTCCGTCCGCGGCCTGGCACGAGGACTCACGAGTACCATCGCGTATAGGCCGATCGGGGCGCCCGAGGGCTGGCCTCTCAGCGCGAGGACCTTTAATAAAATCGCTGCCCACAATTTGGTTGCAGCGACCCCTCAACCCTGTTACTAGTCGGGAGCCATTGAATTTTAGGGCGAGGCGAGATCGGCGCGAGAGACAATGTCTCAATCGCGGTTCGAGAAGGTAATATAACAAGACAAGGGACAACACTTTTGAGGACGGCCACACGTAAGCAATTAAATGTCTACGTTACCCTCTCCCTGCAGCGTTGTCTCCATCGGTGGGAATTCTTGACCTCACCATTTGATTTCCGAGAGCTTCGGCCATCCGGCCGGATGTGAGAGCTTGGACCCTTGGTCCAGTAATCGAGATCCGAGTTCCGGGGGGAGACCTCCATCGTCGGGAACTACGGCCGGAGCCGGATACGGGAGCTTACTCTTTCCTCGGGATCGAGTGCCGAGACCGCAGGGATCTACGAGGCGCGAGTTACGGCCGAAGCCGTGTGCGGGATCTTGTTCTTCCAACCCATAACCGAGCGCTGAGACCGAAAGTTCTACCAATCGCGAGTTACGGTTGGAGCCAGGTGCGGGAACTTGCTCTTCCAGCCCGTTGCCGAGCGCCGAGACCGAGGGGTCTACCAGGCGAGAGCCACGGCCGAAGCCGTGTACGGGATCTTGACGGGACTCCCTTTACTGCCGGGAGCGCCCGTCGTCGGCCCTCCGGCCACCGCCGACCGTTGGTCGGTCCGGGAGGGGTCCGGGATCTGGGACCGCCGTCGGTTCCCTGGGAGGGGCGGTCTCTGGGTGGTCCGACCGTCGCGACCTGCGCCCCGCAGGTCGGACTGCCCTCAGCACGTCCCAGGGGACGTTGCGGCTCGCCCGCGAGACATACGGTCCCTCCCGCCGCCATTGCTCGCTGCAGGCGGGGCACGTCCGCAAGGTCTTACCCTTGCGGCCGCACCGCCGGCAGAAGGTCTGGCTCGGTGGGCCGACCGGGCACTCCGGGTCCGAATAGCAGTGGCCTTCGCCCCCGTAGCTCCAGCAAACTCGCGACATAGTGCGCGGTAGGGGTCGAACGGCTCCTCCTGCACGTCGGCTGTCCCTCGGCAGAGCGGCTCGAGTGGCCGTCCCTTCGCTTCGGGGTTCCCGTGTCCGTGTCGCTGGCGGAATCGTCGGCGATGTCTCCGTCGCCGGTCGGGACCGCGGCGATGCCTGCGTCGCCGGTCGGGACCGCGGCGGCCGGGCTACCGGCAACGCCGTCGTCGGCGGGGCTATCGGCGGTGATAGGGCCGCCGGTGGCGCCGTCGCTTGCGGGGCTATCGGCGATGATAGTGCCGCTGGGCGGGAGTGCCGTGGGCGTGATCGCCGAGGCTGCGTCGTCGGCGGGGCCATCCGGGGTGGTGGCGTCGCCGGTCGGGACCTCGTGACGGGAGGCGTCGCCGTCGAGGACGACGTCCCTTCCGTGACCGTCCTCTGACGCCGACGACGGTTTCGGGATCGGCGTGGGCCCCTCTTGCGGCGAGGGTCCTTCGAAAGTCCACCTCCAGCCGCAGTGGTTTCCACCGGGATCGGCCGGGGTACGCTCCACGCGGAGCACCCGGGCAGCTGCTCGTCCATGGACCGGGCTCGGCGATCGGGGCGGGAAGCCAGCCGGACGGCTGACTGCCTCCCCGAACGTCCTTGCCGGCGGGTCCACCACGGGCGGCGCAGCTGGCGGCGCTTGCACGGGGGTCGGTACCCCTCGGTACCCCTCGGGCAGGCCCGGATCGGTGGCGACCGGGCTCGGCGACCGGGATCTCGGCTGGCCTGGATCTGCGGCCATTTCCCCGATCGTGCGCACCAGGGCCTCCGTGGACTCCGTGTCCGTCGTATCCGGGTCGGCGAGCGTGGCGGCACAGGCCTGGATTAAGTCCGCCGCCGGAGGTCGGACGTAGAAGTCTTTCCGGTCCTCCGCCGATAGGGTCCGCCTCAACATGTCGTCGAACCAGTCGACCTCCGACCCCTCGGATACGATCATTACGTCGTCGTCGCCGGGAAGATTGTTCTCGGTATCCATGTTAACCTGTAACGCTCAAGAGGTTATTAGTCCGGTACATCTGGCGGTCGGCACGGTTTTAATTTCCTTGATGGAAATTTTCCCTATCGATCGCCCATCGAGATCGGATAACTCGTAGACTACGCGGGATATTTTCTTCGAGATCATGAACGGCCCATCGAAGGGGGCGTTCAGCGCAGCAGACACATGTCGGGCTGCGTTCGAGAGCGTGTGGGATCTCCGCCACACGAGGTCACCGACCTCGAAGGTTCGATCCCGGTGATGGCGGTTATACTGCTCGGCCTGCCTCTGGAAGGCCTCGTCGAGCGCGTGCGCGAGGGCCGTCCTGAGGGTGTCCAAGCGGGCCATTCGCCTCACCCACTCCTCTGGAGGACGCGGGACGATATCGGGATCTCACTCCAGCTCCCGCCGCAAGGAGGTGGCTGAGGGTGGTTCGCGACCGAAGTTCGCAAAAGCGGGGGTGGCTTGTAACGAACTGTGGTACGCGGTATTATACGGGAACCGGAACTCGTGTAAGTGGTGGTCCCACTCACGATGATTTCCTGCGAGAAACGCGCGGTTCATGATTTTCACCACTCGATTCATACGCTCGGTAGGGTTGGCTTGTGGGTAATACGGGGGGGTCGTCTGATGCCGTATCCCCACCCGCTCGGTAAGCTGACGAATGTCCCGGTTGACAAACTCGGTCCCATTGTCCGTGAGCAGTACTCGGGGTGCGCCCCAGCGAGTAACGATCAAGTCGTCGATAGCTTTCGAAATGGCCTTCCCGTTCGCCTTTCGGAGAGGGCAAACCTCGATCCATTTCGTGTAGAGGTCCTGGATCACGAGGATGTACGCGTGACCCGAGGACGACGGCGTGAACGGCCCCATGATGTCGGTAGCGACCGTTGTCCACGGTCCGTCAACCACGCGGTGACCCATGAGGCCTGCGGGAGCTTGCTGCTCCACCGTGCAGCGTTGACAAGTGTCACACTGCCGAACGTGAGCGGCTACGTCCTTGAACATGCCAGGCCAGCAATAGGTGGTGGCCAGGCGCCGGTACGTTTTCTCGACGCCCAGGTGGCCGGCCTGCGGAAGCGCGTGGCACTCTTGGAGAGCGGCGCGTCGCAGCTCCCGAGGCAACACCAGCTTCCACGCGTCGAGATCCTCGAATTCGAGATCTGCGAGATCGGATGGTCGATGGAAGTATAGCCGGTCGTCGACTATCTTCCAATCCGGGAACTTGTCCGGTACCCGCGACACGTCGCGGAACCGCCGTCGATACCATTCATCCTGAGTATTCCGGGCGCACATGGCGACCTCGGTTTGGCCCTCAGGGATTCTCGAGAGCGCGTCGGGAACATGGTGCAAGGCGCCCTTGCGATGTACAATGTCGAAGTCATACTCCAACAGTTCCAACGCCCATCGGGCTAGCCGACCTGTGGGGTTCTTCAAATTGTGTAGCCATCGAAGGCTACTATGATCCGTTATCACGGTGAAAGAATACCCCTCGAGATAGCAACGGAACTTCCGTATTGCCCAGAGTACTGCCAGGCACTCCTGTTCCGTCACCGAGTACTTCTTCTCGGGGGCGGTCAGGGCGCGGCTCGCGTAGGCGATGACCCTTTCGTGACCCTCGATCACCTGCGTCAGGACGGCACCCAGGCCGACCCCGCTGGCGTCGGTCTGTAACGTGAACAGTAGCGAGAACTCCGGGCAGGCGAGCGTAGGGGAGCTCGTTAGCCTCAGCTTCAGTTCGTCGAGAGCTTGTTGTTGTTCGGGACCCCATTCCCATGCGTGATCCTTTTTCGTGAGCCGCGTCAAAGGTTCTGCAATCGTGGCGAACTCCACTATGAAGCGTCGGTACCACGACGCCATGCCGAGAAAGCGGCGTAGCTGTCGGATATTCTGCGGGATCGGAAAATCGAGAACCGGAGCTACTTTGGCGGGGTCGATCTTGAGACCCTCGCTGTTCACCAGGAACCCAAGGTACTGCACCTCCGAGCGGCAAAACTTGCTCTTCTCGCGGTGTATTGCCAGCCCAGCGATCGAGATCTTCTCGAGGACCTTTCGAAGCCACGTTAAGTGCTCCTCGAAGGTTCGAGTGACGATAATGATATCGTCTAAATAGACGAAGATGTGCGGGTATAGTTCCGCACCGAGAAGCCGATCCAGCATGCGCTGGAACGTCGCGGGAGCGTTCGTGAGGCCATACGGCATCCGCTTGAAGTGGAATAGGCCTCGGCCTGGTACCACGAAAGCGGTTATCTCACGCGAAGCGGGATCCATCGGGACTTGCCAATAGGCTTAGCTTAAGTCCAGGGTCGAGATGTAGTTGGCTTGTCGCAACTCGTCGAGAATGCCAGTCATGTTCTGGATGGGGTACGCATCCTTCTTCGTAACGGCGTTCACTTTTCTGTAATCAATACAGAAGCGATACTTGCCGTTCGGTTTTTTAACCATGACTACGGGACTTGCCCAGTCGCTACTGGAGGGCTCGATAATATCGGTAGCCAACATCCGGTCAACCTCCGCCCACATAATGTTGCGGATGACCGGAGTAACGGGATACGGTTTCTGCTTCACCGGGGCACAGTCACCTACGTCGATGTAGTGTGCCACAAGGGAGGTGACGGCCTCGTCGGCAGGAATATCCGGTACGTGAGCGTCGAGAAACTCGCGCAAGCGCGTCGCCTCGTCGGTATCGGGGGTGCGGAGGCCGCAGCACATGGTGATGCGCGGACCTTTCCCCACGGGAACGAAGCTGTACCGTTCCTCCGGTGCGTCACGGAAAATCCATGACTCATCGAAGAAATCGACTACCATCCTCGCGGAGCGTAGGTAATCTAGTCCGAGGATTCGATCTTCCGAGAGCGAGGGTAAGTGCAGGGCGAGAGCTTTTGTCCGGCGGCCACGTAGGATAGTCGGTACCTCCGACGCCACCCTTATCGTCTCCACCTGGCTGCTTGCGACCAGCACGGTCCGAGGCGGAATCCGTTTCGTCGGTACTCCGAGGCCGGCGAGGAATTCTATTATCCTCGAGCCGACAAACGTCCTGGTCGCCCCAGAATCTACGAGAGCTTTTACGGTTCGACCGTAAAGTTCCACCTCGACATGAAACGCAACGACGCCCCTTCGTCCAGCAGCGTTGATGACAATGTCGTCGAGCTGGGTTTCCCCTTCCAGCTCCGACGCACCGAGATCGGGGTCGAGGTTCGGTAGCGGCCTCTGTCCTTTCTTACGAACGGTAGCATGGCAACAGGGCTTCGGTATACGGGAGCGTGTCGAGAAGGTCTTCTCCGGGGCGAGACTTTGGCGGCGTTGAGGCGCGGGCGGGTGGCTCACGCGCCTCACTGCGCGTTTCCCCGGTTGCACCAGGTGCAACGGGCGGACGTCACCCCTGAGAGTCCACACCAATAACAAAACAGTCGCCTCGACGCCTTACACTCTCGGTGGAGGTGGCCAGACTGGTCGCAGTTCCAGCAGTGTTTGTCCCCCGGTGTGGCGGGAGCGGTTAGGGCCTGGGGTGCCACTGGCCCCTGTGGCGGGGGTGCCCCTCCAGGAGCGGCTCCCCTCGGGATTCCCGCCCGCGATGGGTCCGAGCGGGGTGCACCCCCGTCAGCGTTTCGGGATGCGGGGGCGCCGGTTGGCTTCCCCCCGGTATTTGGCGGGCGTCGCGGCATCAGCGCGTTCATGAGGTCTGGGAGACCGTCCAACCCGCCGGACGAGAGCTCATCCTCTTGGATCAGATCCTGCTCCTGCAACGCATTCGCGTGAGGGCGTCGGGGGTGCTGTGGCGTACCCCGACGCGGATCCTGGTATGCGAAACCTGGGCAGAGGGAAACCTCCGGCTTCGGCGGGGGTTGGCGGGTGCTTAGGCCCCGTACCACCTGTTCCCGGCGGCCAGCTTCCCGTTCCAGGTCCCTCATCGTGAGCCGATCATGATACGAGATCATAATCTTAAAAGGCGGTAGCATGTTTCGGTACGCATACTGAACCCGTTCCTCCTCTGTCCATGGTGAACTCAGACGGGCGAACAGGCCGTTCATGCACCCCAAATAAGCGAGAACCGACTCGGCATCTCCCTGAGTCCTAAGCGAGATCTCTTCCCGTAGCGCGATCTGGTAATCAGGATCTGAGAACCGTTCGCGGAACGAGGCCTTCACGGTCTCCCAGTCGGGTAACCGGAGACGGGCGTCCCGATACCACACTCGGGCTGCCCCCGTCAGGCAGAACGTGAGCGTCTTGAGGAGGTCGGCGTCTCGAATCGGGACGAGGTCGCGACCTTCCTCGATGAGGGAGAGGAAGTCCTCAACATCCTCCCCTTTGCTTCCCGAGAACGTGGCTTCCCACCGGCGAACCTCTTGGAGGGCGCGATGGGGCGACAGAAAACGGGAACGTCGTTGCGAGAAGTGGCTCTCATCAGAGCCACCGAGATCTTCTGGCCGCACCGTCAAGCGGCGTCGGGAAGTTCCCGTTCCGCGCGGTGCCCTTGCGGTATCATTCGCGGTAGCTCCGGGTGGAGGTGGGAATTCCCACGCCTGGGCGCGACGCCGTCGCGACTCTTTATCGGAGCCCGTTTTGGGGTTGTCCCGGTGTCTCGAGAGCCGCCGCCGGTCCCGAGGGTCCGAGCGTGTCGTCCGCTCCCCGTCACTGTCGTCGGGGGGGGGGGGGGGGGGAGGGTGTCCGACGAGCTTCCTTCCTCCTTCCTGACCGGTATCCTCTCTCCCCCTTCCGTCATCTTGTGGCGCTGTCGAGTGCCGGGCTGAGCGATGACTCAACTCTAAGCCGCGGGGAGACGGGAGCAGTCTTCGAAATCGAGCCTGAATTCGAGATCGGTAATTTGCGGGAGCGAGAACGATGCCGAGATCGAACCTTAATTCGAAATCGGAATCCAATAGGGGCGAGAACCGTTCGAATCGGACGTTACCCGAAACGGAAACTTCGAGAACGTTGGCAGCGGTCGGACACTCACGCGTCCGTCACGCTTCACGTCGGAATCCTGTCTGACTGCGGCCAGCAAAATGCTTCGCTGTCGACCCGTAGACAATCGGGGCGGATCGGCGGGGATCCACTCCCTCAGGCGAGCAGGGAATCCGGCGTATCCCTGCAAGACCGCCTACCAGCCGAAACCTCCGATTGGGGTACTCCCGTGTTCGGGGTTTGTCCGGAACCGATCCCTTTCGGCGAGCCGGGAATCCGTCGTATCCCTGCACGATCGCCGGACTGTGGATCGGGGTGGACCGAGATCAACCCTTTGTTCTTTAGCGAGCCGGGAATCCGTCGTATCCTGGCAAGATCGCTTGACTCAGCCTCTTCAAGAGTGTCAGGAGAGACTGAACTCGAGGGCCTACGGTGGTCGGAGCGAAGGAACTTCACTCGACGACCGATCCGGGAACGGTAGCCGAATCGGAGTGACAATAAGTCCACTCGACAATCCTTTCGGGAGCCAAATCGAGTCGAGCGACAGTCGGTACGCTCAAGACTCGTCTGTTCGTACAGTCGAGAGCCGCTTCGAGCGCCGAAAGTGAATTCGCGTTCGGAAGCGAAGACGGGAGTTAATTCGAACCCCGAAATGCAGTTTGGGTTCGAAACGAGAGCGAGAATTGACCCGAACTTCGAAAACTGATTCGAGTTCGGAAACGAGAACGGAAATTAGTTCGAGCGTCGAAAATTAATTCGAGCTCGAAAGCGGGAACTAAAATTTTGTCCGGACGCCAAATGTTAATTCGGGTTCGAAAGCGGAAGCGCGAATTAATTCGAACTTCAAAAATTAATTCGAGTTCGGAGCGAGATCGAAAATTACTCCGAGCGTTGAAGGGTACTTCGAGCTCGGAAGCGAGAACAAACTTAATTCAACCCTGGAAATTTAATCCGGGTTCGAGAGCGAGAGCGCGAATTAATTCGAACCTCGAAAATTAATTCGAGTTCGAAGGCGGGAGCACCAGTTAACCCGAATCTCGGAAATTAATTCGGGTTCGAAGGGCGGAAACGTGATTTAATTCGAACGCCGAAAATTAACTCGAGTTCGGAATACGAGAACGACGTGGACGTCGAAAATTAATTCGCGTCCGGAAATCGAAAGTAGTTTTCGAACGTCGGAACTTAATTCGCGTTCGAAAATCGGAAATCAATTCCGAACGTCGAAAATTAATGCGAGTTCGGAATGCGAGAGCAATTCGAACGCTGGAAAATTAATCCGCGTCCGAAAATCGGAAATGAATTCCGAACGTTGAAAGTTAATTCGCGTTCGAAAGACGAGAGCAAGTCGGACGTCGAAGATTAATTCGCGTCCGAAAACCGGAAATATATTTCGAACGTCGAAAATTAATTCGCGTCCGAAGATCGGAAACAAATTCCGAACGTCGAAAATTAATCCGAGTTCGGAATACGAGAACAATGCGGACGTCGAAAATTAATTCGCGTCCGAAAATCAGAAATGTATTTCGAACGTCGAAAATTAGTTCGCGTTCGAGAATCGGGAACAAATTCCGAACGTCGAAAATTGATTCGAGTTCGGAATACGAGAGCGACTCGGACGTCGAAAATTAATTCGCGTCCGAAAATCGGAAAGGTATTTCGAACGTCGAAAATTAATTCGCGTTCGAAAATCGGAAACAAATTCCGAACGTCGAAAATTAATTCGAGATCGGAAACGAGAGCACTCCACGAGAACGATGGGCGATCGGAGGAATTTCCACACAAAAGATGTCCAAGGTACTCACGCAATCGGCAGGAATATTCCAAGTCCAAAGTCAGAGTAATTCTTCGGGAATGATGTCGAGAGCACAATGTCCGTTCACGGCAATTATTCACGATGATATGATCGTGAAATGGCCGAGTTCGGTAAGCGAGAGCGACAGGGGCGGTGGAAGGGATTCCTCGAAATTCGGAAAAAAAAAAAATTATTTGTCCGAATTCTAGAACCTTCGCGATAAGAGCCGAAGCTCGGCTAGCGGTACCTACCCCCACTCCGCGCGCGTGACGCGCGAGCGTCCGGGTGAGAAAATTCGTCAATTTCGAAAATTCGAAATTAACGAAAATCTCCGGGAACCTGCCGTCGAGGCATCCGAGAGCATTATGTTTTCCCCCCCAAAAGATGTTTCCACCTTTCAGGGGGGTCGAGAGCGAACGAGCGAAAAAAAAAATGTTAAGAAAAGGAAAAAAAAATAATAATCATGAAAAATAATAAGGACAACAAAAAAAAGGGTTAAACAATTCGCGATCGTCATCGGGAGCGCGTGGGTTTGCACGAACGTCCACAGCGGGAGCGCGTTACCCGGTAACGCGAGAAATTTCGAGAAAAAGAAAGAAAGGAAATTATTATTTTCCTCGAGCGGGAACGAAATAAAAAAAAATAATTAAAATAAATAAAACGGGAGCTGTTACTTTATTGGCGTGGCCCCACGTTGGGCGCCATTTGTGACGTATTTTCCTGGATCTCAACGCGAGCAAGAAAACACGAAAAAAACAAAACCGAAAACGCGAAAATCGAAGCTCAAACCGAACGGGAGCGGAGCGCGAAATCGAGAACTCAGAAAACGTCACCTTCGGCCGCCCGCTTCCACGGATGCATCGACGTCCCGGTGGGCGCCAGTTAATTTTTGTTTCGCCGGTATTAACAACCGGGCTAAACTGGAGGTCGGTGGAACGGCCAACCTCCGCAGGGTCGATTTTTGTTTCGCCGGAATCGCCAAGCCGGACTGATCTGGAGGTCGATGGAACGGTCGACCTCCGCAGGGTCGATTTTTGTTTCGCCGGAATCGCCAAGCCGGACTAATCTGGAGGTCGATGGAACGGTCGACCTCCGCAACCGAAACACACGAAAACAGAACGAAACAACGAAATAACACAAATGAGAACTTAACGGTAACGAGAACTAACGCCGATGCATTCGCGAAAGCGAACGGTTGCTGAAATGCACGGTTGCTCAGGATGCGGGTTGTGGTAGAAGGGCCCCGATCATTCGCTAATAAAATAACGCGGAATCTAAAATATCGGAATCTCAGACTTAAAATAACGAGAGCATTTTGTTTGTAGGCTGCTAAGCCACAAGATCGCACGCACGTGCATCGGAAGCGTTCAGCTGACCGGAGGGTCGGAGCGAGCCTAACGAGAGCGGATCTATATGCGATCGATAAATTATCTTAACGATAACCTCACCGAAACTGCATAATTTAATCCAACAATGGGCGGGAACTGGCACCTCAAGAGCGTTATCCAAAACGCATCTCGATCACAGAAAATCGGTAAAGAATTCGGAACCGAATCTGCACGAAACACAGCACACGAGTCAACTAGCGAACGCGCGAAGTGACAGGTAGCGTGAGCGAGATACGCGAACCGAAGCGAAAGCGATAGCCGGAGTCTACGGTAGCGCGAGCGAGAACGAATGACTCAGCCGATAAAATAGGCCGAACGTAAACACCGATAACGCGAGAGGTCCGAGCTACGTCGAAGACGACTCTCGGTAGACTGATAAGCCTACGACGATATTCTAATGAAGCGTTATGATTATTGCGAGATTCTTAGCCGATAGCTACTGCCCTCTCAAACTACTCCAGAGCGTAATTTAAACGGGAACCGAAACTGTAACGCAGTAACTTTGAGATTCTTCGCGATCGCTACTCCTAATTCAGGACGTGAAAACAAGGCTCTCTCTCTAAACTAAAACACAGCACAAGGTGTTCCAACTTTGTCCGGACCGAACTATAACTTCCGCCTGTTCACCAACGTCCCGCATTATCACCTAAACAGAGTGCCGGGTTTGCACCGGACTTTGACGTATTCGCGACGAAATCTCGTCGGGCTCTCCTCTATTCGTGTTTCTCATTTCTCCGAGATTCTTTCCACCGAATAGATTCGAGAATCCCGACCGAAACTAAATCTTTTGAGCTTATCTTTAAGCTTATCACACCCAAGCTCATCAGCAAAAATCTAAACCGGATCGCAAAACTTTACGAACCTTACTTAAACGAGAGCTGGACGGTACATGGACAGCTGAAGAGCAGTAAAGCGGGAACTATAACGGGTTAACCGAACTAAATCGATAGCCGTATCCGTAAAATATCAATTTATTGGTATTTTTGTAACGGCGATCGAAAAATCACGTTACAATATATATATATATATATATTGTAACGAGAGCGAGGCTTCCTACACTAAATTTCTCCGTATTCGCGCGCCTCCTTTAGAGGAACGGACACTCAAAGGGAAGGCTTTGGGAACTCGAGCGTCTAGGAATTACTGATGGTGTGTCAGAGATGCTTTTATATAAAAATACTGTTTTTTATTGCAAATTGACAAGCCTCAGTGTGAATATCTTTGTTTCAGTTCTTTTTACTTAAATCGTTTTTTTTAATTAAAGCTCGGAATGTTTATATAAATCAGTCTTGTCGGTAATAAAAACCGGTGAAAAAGTGATTTTAATGTCTTCGGATCACAGATCTCGCGCCAGATTAATTTCTCTTTTTATAGTATTTATTTATTTCTTGATGTACGAATTCTTTTAGTCGGAGTTATTTATTCGCGTGAAAATCGCACTTCGCATGCGCGTGCAGCTTCTCGGCCATCGCGAAATCCAGCCGCCCGCCGTGCTCGGCGTTCCCACGGTGACGTCACGGTACGGCAAGGGACGGTGACAGATCGCTCACCTTGCGATCTTAGATGTATTTTTATGTTGAATGGTGACGTTTTTACCTTGAACTGATGGTATAGGCGTCTTCAGGGGAGGTGAACTTAGCCCTGTGTGTGCTTTTTGTGTATCCTTGGCGTCGCAATATTATTTCCCTTCTGGCACTTGCAGCTTTTCTGACCTGTCACTTTGTTAAATTAACCCGTTCGCTCAGAATGTTCGTTGGTATCGAGTTTTATTATCTTTCGTCACTCGCGATCGTTAATAAATCCTATTTCACACAGAACAATGTTTTTATAACTTAATTGTCACAGTTTCTCGACAGTTTGTAAGTCCTTTCTTGACTCTTGACGCCCAGGTTATAGGTTATTTTTCACACTTTCACAAATAATTTATAAGTCCAATTTCGACACGAATTTTTATAAGCCCAAGACGGGCACCGATGTTATACGTCCTTTCTGGCACAAACTTCACTATATTCACTTTAATTCACTTTTACTGTTCACTGTTCACTGGTAGTCCTGGAGAGATGTCCGCTGGTAAAGTAGATCGTTGAACTCATAATCGACTGTCGAAATCGCCGTCTTTTACACCCCGATTTTGGAGTCCCACTCTGTTGGTTTGGCAGATTTCTGGCGGACTCGCGTCTGCATGCGATCGGCCTTTTATTAATTTTTCTATTGGTTGATTGTATTATTCTTGCCTCACTCTCAAATCCCGGGTCGGTATTATCGTGACTATTATCCGGTACTACCCACCGGGCTAATCGTATCCTCGGTCGGTGTCATCTACCTTCTAGAGTGTCGTCATCGTTGGGCAATCGGCTGTGCCGGTTTTCCCTCGTTTTTCGATTTCAGTCGGCCTTGAGCGAGTTTTCGCCGTAGTGCCGCGGGACAGCGCCGCTGCGCTTCTGAATCCTCGATGGTGTTGGCTCTTGCGTGTGCGCGATGCTTGGCATTGATCCAGCCGCCGCTCGAACCCGTCGAATGGCGCCACTTGTACCTCGGCGGGTTTGTCCGACGGACTTCTCCTGGCTGCACAGTATCTCCCGGGCTCTCGTGGTGTTGCGTCACCGGGGCCACGCGGGAGAGATTATAATGTAGGGGAGTTGCAATATATATATATACTAGCGGGTTGTTGTGGCTCGCGCGCTTCGCGCGCTCGCAATTCAAGGGCGTTAAATTTAATATTTTATATACATATATATTTAGATTGACGAATTGCAGCAGTTTGCAAATTAATGATACTGATGATAATGTTAGTTGCTAAATATTTTACGGTAAATCATAACACAATACTAATTTCTAAAGTCCCACAAAGTTATCGTCCTTTGCTCCGATATAATCATTCCTTTTTTATTATGTCATCATTCACTCACTTTCGTAACTCTAATGAATAAAGACGATAATATACTTTACCAATTCTAATCGTATAAGAGGTCTGCTTCACGGAAGAGACAACTCCACTGAAAGAGGGTAAGAGATTCAATTAACCGAAAGGGCAATGCACAAGGCCCCTGTGAAGGGGCAACGCATCTCAACCCGGGGTTGAGAGGGTGGGCATTTTAGCTACTCCAGGACCTTCGTCACTCCGGGACTTTAGCCATTCCGGGACTTTAGCCACTCCAGGACCTTTGTCACTCCGGGACTTTAGCCATTCCGGGACTTTAGCCACTCCCGGACTTTAGCCACTCCGGGACTTTAGCAACTCCGGAACCTTAGTCACTCCGGGACTTTATCCACTCCGGGACTTTAGTCACTCCGGGACTTTAGTCACTTCGGGACTTTAATCACTCCGGGACCTTAGCCACTCCGGGACTTTAGTCACTCCGTGACCTTAGTCACTCCGGGACTTTATCCACTCCGGGACTTTAGTCACTCCGGGACTTTATCCACTCCGGGACTTCAGTCACTCCGGGACCTTAGTCACTCTGGGACTTAATCCACTCCGGGACCTTAGCAATTCCGGTACCTTAGTCACTCTGGGACTTTAGCCATTCCGGGACTTTAGCCACTCCGGGACCTTAACCAGTCCGGGACCTTAACCAGTCCGGGACCGTAGTTACTCCGGGACTTTAGCGACTCCGGGGATTTAGTCACTCCGGGACTTTAGTCACTTTATTAGTATATATACATAGGGGGCTCGGGGCTCGCGTGCTCGCACCCCTTTATAGACTTAAACCCTTATTATTCTAAGTCCTTTAAGCCCCCTTGGCCCCCTGAACTTTAAGCCCCCCTTTGACCCCGTTGGCCGCGCCCTCTTGACCCCCTTGGCCACGCCCCTCGACCCCTTGGCCATACCCTCTAACTCCCGGCTTCACTCCCTTAACCCTTGGCCCCACCCCCTTTGACCACTGGCCCTGCCCTTTTACCCTTAGCCCCGCCCCTTAATCCCTGGCCCCGCTTGACCACTGGTCCCGCCCCCTTTGGCCACTGGCCCCGTCCCTTTTACCCTTAACCCCGCCCCCTTAATCCCTGGACACGCCCCTTTGACCCCTGGCCCCGCCCCTTCCTCGATTCTTGACACGGCGGCGGCGGCGAAATCTTTTTATATTATAGAGATTATATTATAGAGATTATATTATAGAGATATATATATATATATACTAGTGGAGCTGGTGGCTCGCGCGCTTCGCGCGCTCGCAATTCAAGGCTTCATTTTGTGTACTCTTCATTTATTTACAAAAGGTTCAACGACAATTTACCTTTTCCTTGACCAATTTTGAAATTTCCTGACTTTTCTCCGATTGCCTGAACAAGTTTTTATTTTTCCCGATTTTCCCTGACCGCGGCCATCATGTTATTTGTATTTGTATTTTATTGATCAAACCCAATATTAATACTCCCAATAATAGGGCTCCGAGATGTACGAAGTAATGTATACAATATAAAATGGAAAAAACAAACACGTTAATGATAAATAGTACAAATGTAGATTTAGGTATAATTCATATATATAATTCATATATATATATGGTCAATAATAGAGTTAGAGGGGGTCAACAATAGAGTCAGAGGGGTCAATAATAGGGTCAGAGGGTCAGTAATAAGACCGTGATATGGCAACCATCCCTCCGGCTGCTACGGCAACCATGCCTCATTGCTATAGCGACCACCCCTCCGGTTACTGTGACAATCATCCCTCTGGTTGCTACGGCAACCATGCCTCATTGCTACAGCGACCACCTCTCCGGTTGCTATGGCAACTATCCCTCCGGTTGCTATGGCAATCATTCCCCCGGTTGCTATGGCAACCATTCCCCCGGTTGCTATGCCCCCCCCCCCCCCCCCCCCCCCCACCCCTCGATTCTTGAACACGGCGGCGGCGGCGGCGGCGGCGACGGCGGCGGCGGCGAAATCTTTTTATATTATAGAGATATATATATATATATATACTAGTGGGTTATTGTGGCTCGCGCGCTTCGCGCGCTCGCACGCGAAGCGCTTACGTCCCATTTCTGGACGTAAACACTTGTTATTCCAAATACTTCAAAAGACGGGTTCAATACTTGGATGGGTGACCGCGTCCAAGTACTATCCCCCCCTCGATTCTTGACACGGCGGCGACAGCGGCGAAATCCTTTTATATTATAGAGAGATACATATATAAAAAAAAGACTCACGCCCTTATTATTCTAAGTCTTTTACCCCCCTCATTATTCCAATCCCCTTATGCTAAATGGACTTAAACCCTTAGAATTCCAAGTCCCTTTAAGCTAAATAGACTTGGGCCCTTATAATTCCAAGGCCCTTTAAGGATGGACTTAGGTCCTTATAATTCCAAGGCCCTTTAAGGATGGACTTAGGCCCTTATAATTCCAAGGCCCTTTAAGGATGGACTTAGACCCTTATAATTCCAAGGCCCTTTAAGGATGGACTTAAGCCCTTATTATTCTACCCCCCCCCCCTCGATTCTTGACACGCCGCCGCCGCCGCCGTCGCCGCCGTGTCAAGAATCGAGGGGGGGGGGGGGGGGGGGGGGGGGGGGGGGGGGGTAGAATAATAAGGGCTTAAGTCCATCCTTAAAGGGCCTTGGAATTATAAGGGCCTAAGTCCTCCCTTAAAGGGCCTTGGAATTATAAGGGCCGAAGTCCATCCTTAAAGGGCCTTGGAATTATAAGGGCCTAAGTCCATCCTTAAAGGGCCTTGGAATTATAAGGGCCTAAGTCCATCCTTAAAGGGCCTTGGAATTATAAGGGCCCAAGTCCATTTAGCTTAAAGGGACTTGGAATTCTAAGGGTTTAAGTCCATTTAGCATAAGGGGATTGGAATAATGAGGGGGGTAAAAGACTTAGAATAATAAGGGCGTGAGTCTTTTTTTTTATATATGTATCTCTCTATAATATAAAAGGATTTCGCCGCTGTCGCCGCCGTGTCAAGAATCGAGGGGGGGATAGTACTTGGACGCGGTCACCCATCCAAGTATTGAACCCGACTTTTGAAGTATTTGGAATAACAAGTGTTTACGTCCAGAAATGGGTGCGAGCGCGCGAAGCGCGCGAGCCACAATAACCCACTAGTATATATATATATATATATATATATATATATGAGGTATTCCATCCGGTTTCGAACGGTCAAAAACTCGACCCTCTTCAAAACTATTGGAATTTCACTATAATTAATTATTATTTACGAGGGATTTTTGTAATTTTTTTCAGAATTTTTAGATTCTTCCTTTTTGAGATATTTAAAAATTTAACTTTTTTTCAGAACCCTTGTATCTTAAAAACTATTAGTCGTACAAAAAAACCTTGAAAACATAAAAGTTGCAGTTTGAAATGAACTTGTGAAAAAAAAATGTTGACCATTTTTTTGAATGCCATAAATGTACATTTCTATGAAAAATAGATTAAACATTTTTTGTTTAGCAAATACATCATGTTTGATTTTTCTAAAAAAATTCCGGAATATACTCCCGAGTATATAGAGTAACCTCATATTTTTGTTTGGATGGTTGAGATGCCCGTTTGATACCTATTTTCCGTTTAATATCGATTTTTCATAAAAACCAATTATATCTATTACTTTCTATTGAATTTTCCTATAAATTCTGACATTATCCACAATAACGGGATAATCAAATAATAAAAGGGATTGGGGGAAATTAATTAAATATAAACAGTACGTTTTAAGCTATTTATTTTTCCAAACTCGATGGATTTTGAAGTCTGTAGCAAACGAATACCTTTTGCATTTTAACGTGCCATCGAGACCTGGTACAACACAATGATGTTTCTGAGTTTGCGGTATCGCTTTGAATTGGGTGAATCTTGTTTCTAGAATCTCCTTCTGGGCGATGTAATCGTCGACCGACGAATAGCGAACGGTGATGGCTGGAACATTACCCGACTGAGATCCCCATTTGTATAGGGCTTGTGGCGTTAAAATTTGTCCGTCGAGAGGCTACTGCATACGAAGTCTTTCATGCCGGGCATGTTAGCACTTACTGTGTCATCGTTGTAAAATGAAATTATTTCGTCAACGATATTTCCACGTAACGCAGAACCTGGAATATAAATCCATCAAATGTCGGTTATTAGATAAATGTCATTATCGATAGATGGAGAGCGAAATGGATTATAGTGAATTTTTATTAATGCTAGCATTACGAACTACCAATTGGAGGGTTGGGCAAAGCTAGTACGCCTTTTTCCGTTTTTAATTGTCGAGCTTTGCGGATCGTGTACACCGAAGCATCGAATTCCCTAGATATTTTGGCTATTGACCACGAATCAGGCAGCACAGTTAATATCTGTATTTTTTCGCTCCGCGTTGTATCTGCATCTTGATACTTTCTTTTTAAACCATTGATCACCTCGTTCAAGGCAACTGTATGCGCAGGTTGGCCATTACAGTCAAACGTAGCTTTTAAGGTACCGCGCACACGATCGATTTTGTTCGAAATCCATGTGAGGCGTTCCGCTTTCCCGATCGGGATTGGCGACTGTTGCAACATTTCAAACGCAGCGTTTACTCTTAATAACTCCAGCTGTGCGTCTGGAACACATTCTTGGCTCGACTGTGTCTGGCTAGATCAAATTGCTGATTCTTGAGTTGCCGGAACCCAATATCTTCGCCAGGACATAATGAAGTTTCTTGGCACTTCGATGTTGATTCTTTACTATTCTGGAGTAGAGACCAATCTGCTAAACAATTTGCGCCGTTATTAGAGAAATTACAATCAAGTTTGTTTGGAAAAATATCACCCACACAGAGAATGATCGTATAAAGGCAATTTCGCTTCCTCATAGAGGAAGCTTTGTTTAATTCTCAAAAAGCGTGAAAGATTATCAATAACCAAATGTTCGAATCTTTTTCATTGTATTCTCATTATTTTTCTTCTCCTTGCAAAGTCTTTTCTATCACGAAGCATGATCTATAATTTGTTGGCTTTCCCATAGACTCCATGGCATAGAGGAAGCTTTGTGACGAAAGGGAAAATAAAGAGGAAGCAATTTATAAATATGCAATTTTCAATGCTTTGTACCGGATGGATAAAGGAGTTAAATTTTACTTTAATTCTCAAAAATGTTACCCATTCAATAAATTTTCGCGAAATGCTATTTAAATCATGCTATTCACATCGGGTAATATTTGAACATAATTTTGAATTTTGCACATACAGAAATATTTTTTCAAGGCCCCATTTCTCTACATTTTAGACAATTTTAAGGGACCCGACATGAAAATCTCGTTGCTGGTATGAACATAAAGTTTCGTCGGTATGGAATAAAAATTTGCTTAGTCGACTACACCAACTGCAATTATCACATTAAAGATTTACCTGTACTTGTTTCAACGTTGTCATCCACTTTCATGCTGTGAATTATTTGTCTACACACGGTACACAATAAATCTGTTGCCTTTAGCAATGGCACTTTCTGTAGCAGTATTGACGATGGGAGTCGTAAAGCCTGTCTTTCGGTTAGTCCTGGATGCACTTTTATCGGATCGCAGCACCGACTGAATTGCGCCGTGGTCTCGCTCGATTCCATTATAGAGATAGTTATTTTTACATAGGACACACCGAGATTACAAAGAAAATGATACACGTTTCCTTAAAACCGTTGCCACATACAACACGCGACTTGTCTGCTCGGCGAAGTCGCCTACACTGCCATTCGAAAAAAGACGCGACACAATAAAAGCTATGAAAGCATACGAGGGGGAAGAACGTTCATAAACTCGATAGGCACCTTGTTTTGCTTTGGGTCGAATAGCGCGTATCGAGCACTGTACAACACACCTACCTCGTCGATACCCTATGAAGTTGTTATATATGAATTAGCTTCGTAAGACATTGTTGCCCCGAAGAGAAAGTTTCACTCAGGGTTTTTTATATATAGTTTTTTATATAAGTTCAATACAATATAATCAATAATGGATATATTTTTTCCAAAAAAATAAGTTTTAAATCATTTTTTTTCCAAAAAATAATTTTTTCCGATATTAAACGGAAAATAGCTACCAAACGGGCATCTCAACCATCCGAACAAAAATATAAGGTTACTCTATATACTTGGGAGTATATTCTGGGATTTTTTTAGAAAAATCAAACATGACGTATTTGCTGAAAAAAATTTTTTTAGTCTATTTTTCATAGAAATGGACATTTATTGCATTCAAAAAAATTATCAACATTTTTTTTCAAAAGTTCATTTCAAACTGCAACTTTTATGTTTTCAAGGTTTTTTTGTACGACTAATAGTTTTTAAGATACAAGGGTTCTGAAAAAAGTTAAATTTTTAAATATCTCGAAAAGGAAGGATCTAAAAATTCTGAAAAAAATTACAAAAATCCCTCGTAAATAATAATGAATTATAGTGAAATTCCAATAGTTTTGAAGAGGGTCGAGTTTTTGACCGTTCGAAACTGGATGGAATACCTCATATATATATATATATATATATATATATATATATATATATATATATATATATATATATTGTAACTGTTTGACTATCGGCAACCCCCCGAAGCCTAGTCAAACCCACGGCTAACAGCACTGCGTAAGAGAGCGCGAGGTGTAAGTGGCGCCATCCGACGAGATCGACCGGCGGCTGGATCGATAGCCGAGCGTCGCGCACGCGCAGAAACCAAGGACATCGAGGATGCGGAAGCACAGCGGCGCCGTTCGACGGAGCCACTACAGAAACGCACTCAAGGTCGAAGAAAGGCGAAAGCGTGGGAAAACCATCGCAGGTGATTGGCCAAAAGTGACGACACTGAAAAATCGCACGGCACCAACAGGTACACTATTAGCTCAGCGACTAATACCGGAAGTGCGTCACGGGAATATCGACCCGGCATTGGAGGGCGAGGGGAGCTCCCCGCGAGTAACCAATAAGAAAATTAATAATTGGCCGATCGCACGCAGGCGCAAGTCCGCCAAAAATATGCAAAATTCACAGGGAGGGAGGTGAAGATTTGCATATAAAAAGGCAACCCATCGACCATCGATCAATCAGTTCTTCGATCAGCAGTTCAACGATCTACCTTACCAGCGGACAACCCTCAAGGACTAACAGTGAAAAGTAAAAAGTGAGTAGAAGTGAAATAAAAGTGAAATAGTGCCGAATTGAACTTATAAATTTTCGAGGCAAGTGACTTATAAATTTCGTGCGAATTTTGGACCTATTAAAAATCGTGCAACACCAGGCTTATACATTTTCGTGCCGAGTGGACTTATAAATTTCGTGCCGAAAAAGGACTTATGAATTTTGTTTTGATTGGGGACTTATAAAATTGTCCGATCCGGAACTTATAAAAATTCGTGCCCGATCGGACTTAGAACATTTGTGCCGAAGTCAGATGTATAACAATAAGGAGGAACGAGTCTGTCTAATAATCTCAAGTGACTGAGCCGCTAAACGAGACATTCGGAGTGAACGGGTAAAGTGACCAAAGTGACCGTCAGAAAAGCCTTAATGCCACGGAATAATTTTATAACGTCCCGGACATAAAAAAAGTCACACAGGGTAAGGTTCACCTCCACTGAAGACGACTATAACAACAAATTAAGGTAGAAACGTCATATCTCAATTTAAACACCAATTGCAAATCGCGAGGTGAGCGAGCTGTCACCGTCGATCGCCGTGCCGTGACGTCACAACGAGATAGCCGAGCACAGCGGCCAGCGGAATTTCGCGACGACCGAGAAGCTGCCCGCACATGCACAGTGCGGTAAACACGCGAATAAATTCTGACGATGAAATATTCCGACCTCAAGCAATTAATATATGCAATAAAAAGTGAAATCAGATCTGAGTACCAGAATAATCTTCTTTCCAAATGTCGTATCAATTGACATAATATCTTGACAATAATAAATAAAACGAAGTGAGTGAAAGAATAGAAAGAATTGTAACCATATGAAAACTTGTCATTTTATAAATAAAAATTATTATTATTTCACTTGAAAAACGTCTCTGACGCACCAACACATAATTCCTAGACGCTCGTGACCACGAATCCTTCCGTTTGAGTGCCCGTTCCTCTTAAGGAGGTGCGCAAATTCGGAGAAATTATTGTACGAAGCATTTGCTCCTGTACAGTATATATATGTATATATATGTATGCTATGTTTTTTTCACACCATGGATATTTGTGTTAATCATTTTACCTATTCCAAAATCAACTTCCATCTTCTACCAACAAAACCACTCCAAATAACATGTCCAACCCACTAACCACCACTAATCAGAATTTAGAATGTTACAGTCACTACACCAACAAAAGTTCGAAATTTATAACTGAACTACCTGGAAAAAAAACATTAGGAAAACGGAATACATACAAATATTTTGGAAAAAAAAAAACAATTATGGAATTTCACCAACCGAACGAAATAGGACATTTTTATTTTTAACCATTTTAACAGCCAATTTAAACCCATCCTACATAACCAAACCATTCCCACTAACACGAACAACTAAAAGCTTTACTTAGTTACAGATACCAACAACTACCAACTATTTGAAAACAGCGAGAGTGTCCCGGAATCAACTTCAGAACCGAAGGATAATCCTCCAAACTAATTCGAACAGCAACTAGGAGCTTTACTTCTTCAACAATCAACAATCAACAAATAACAACAACAAAAACACATATTCGAAAAACATTACACAACTTACACAAAAAATGAAAATATCTTAGAAAAACCAATTAACTTTTTCAATTATACCGAGTCACACTTAACAAAATTCTGTCAAAAATCTGTAATATCCGATACTCTCCAGTACTCTCCGGATACTCTCCAAATCTCTCCGAGTATCCGATACTCTCCATATACTCTCGAAATCTCCGACTAATAAAAGACTTGCATATTTTTTACATCATCTTCGACTTCATTCATTACACTGCCTGGGCCAATCGACCATCCGTTACACAATTAACTGTTAAGTGTGAAAAAGGACTCATAAACAATCTCGAGGGGCGTGAGAGAATAAAATGTTGACATCGAAATAATACTCCGTGCGACTCGGTTACTTTACCAAAGTGACCGGTCAGAGAAGTTACCAGTGCCGGAGTGAAAATAATAATACGACTCCAAGGACACGAAAAAAACTCATACAGGGCTTAGTTCATCTCCCCTGAAGGATCTTATATTATCAGCTAAAGGTAAACACGTCTAATTCCACCATAAAAATATATCGAAAATCGCGAGGTGGGCGAGGTGTCACCGATGCTCGCCGTGCCGTGACGTCACAGTGGGAACAGCCGAGCGCGGCGGCCATCTGGATTACGCGGCTGCCTAAAGCCCGCACTCACACGCGCCATGTGAAATTCATGCGAATCACGATTCACGGTCAATTTATTTCGAACGCCCAGAAATATAATAATTCGATAAATAGAGAGCTAAAGGAGGTAAAACCTGGGGCGAGGATTGTAATTAAAACAAATAACTGATCTCTTATCACGTATTTTATCATCAACACCACCGAATTCATTCAATATTTTGAATATTAAAAAATAAAACGATCTGGCCGGAGTAAAATCGCACCGATTTGTGTAAATTGAATAATATTCAAACATATCAATATCTCGGACACACCATAATTAATTCCTAGACGCTCGAGACCCCGAATCCTTCCGTTTGAGTGCCCATTCCTCTAAAGGAGGCGCAAATACGGAGAAATTAGTGTAGGAGTACTGTAAAAAAAATGCTTGAAAATTAATATACATGTATATAAAGGGGTACATTCCGTTTCGGCGCGACCGTTGCGGCGCCAGGACGGTTCGGCACCGGGACGTTTCGGCGCCGGGACTTTTGGGCACCGGTACATTTCGGTACCAGGACACACACATGCGTATCTACAAGAATCGAAGGGAAAAAACCGGAATAAACGAAGTTAGTAAAATGGGGGTTTTGTCAATCTAGCTCATAAATGTTCGGCGAAAAAAAATTAAGGGGCCTTGAAGATCCGCTGACTTTTAATCTCGCCATATTGGCTCCTAGAAACGGTTCCGGACTATAGACGCGCATAAAACTTGGTCAATATTTTCGAGGATGAGTGACAATAATTATTGAGGCAAACCTAGCTCATAAATGTCACAGAACATTTTCACAAATGTTCTGTGACATTTATGAATATTTCAGTAGTAGTAGTAGTGGATTTATTGACAATATTCCAGATGGAACCATTTTTTATACATAGCATTACATAGTGTAAGTTGTCCTACGAATATAAATATGTGGTCAATTGGCCATCGACCTAGGTCCTTCAGCCATGGGTTTTACATAATTCATGAATATGTTGTGACGTATTTTCCTAGATCTCAACGCGACTATAAAAACACGAAAAAAAAACAAAACCGAAAACGCGAAAATCGAAGCTCAAACCGAGAACTCAGAAAACGTCACCTTCGGCCGCCCGCCTCCACGGATGCATCGACGTCCCGGTGGGCGCAAGTTTTTGTTTCGCCGGTATTAACAACCGGGCTAAACTGGAGGTCGGTGGAACGGCCGACCTCCGAAGGGTCGATTTTTGTTTCGCCAGAATCGCCAAGCCGGACTAATCTGGAGGCCGATGGAACGGTCGACCTCCGCAGGGTCGATTTTTGTTTCGCCGGAATCGCCAAGCCGGACTAATCTGGAGGTCGATGGAACGGTCGACCTCCGCAACGGAAATACACGACGCAGGGTCGATTTTTGTTTCGCCGGAATCGCCAAGCCGGACTAATCTGGAGGTCGATGGAACGGTCGACCTCCGCAACGGAAATACACGAAAACAGAACAAAAAATAACGAGATCACACAAACGAGAACTGAACGGTACGAGAACTAACGCCGATGCATTCGCGAAAGCGAACGGTTGCGGAAATGCACGGTTGCTCAGGATGCGGGTTATGGTAGAAGGGTCGCGATCCTTGGCCAGTAAAGTAATACGAAGTCGAAACTATCGAAATCTCAAATATCGGAATCCCGAAATTCTTAATTAACGTGAGCAATTAATTATAGGCTTGTTAAGCCACGGGATCGCACACTAGGGCATCGGGAGCGCTTAGCTGACCGGGGGGTCGGAGCGAGCGTAACGAGAACGGATCGATACGCGATCGAATAATTATCGAAACGATAAACTCACCGGATCAGCGTACTTTTAATCCAATAAAGTGGCGGGAACTGCATCACCTGATGCCTCGAGAACTTGAACACGATCACTGCACCTCAAGAATATTTTTATCCCACCACGCGAAATCTTCGTCAAACACTCGTGGAAGGCTCATCCACGCGTTGAAATTAATGGCACAGAAGCTAGCAACGTTCGTGCAATGATTGACTTGACAGATGTCAATGGTTACGTTCAACTACGTTTAACCTATATTTGAATTTCTAACATAGGCGCGCAAACTAGGATTTTAATACTTGAAGCGTTGTAAATAAATACCGGACTACAATAAAATTAATATAACATATCATTAATGTGATTATTTCATTGGGTAGCTTTAAACGGCCGAGAAACTGGTTTCATTTACCACTTTTTCCGGCATGTCACCAGGAACCTCCGTACCTATTTTTTTCTGAACACATGATATTTGATATATTTTTATTTATTTTTCATTTACCCTCGGGATGTGCTATTTTTTCCATCGGGTTTGCCGGATCGGACAATTCACATGGTCAAAAAGTTCCGCGATTGAAAATTCATTGATGATATTTTTTCTCCGCACGCTCCAGGAGCCGCTGCCCCCTGACACAATTTTTTTATTTTTCTTCGGCCACCAAAGAGTGCATGTGATTTTTTTCAGAGGGGTTTTCCGGGTCGGAAAACTCACGCGATCGAAAAGTCATAAACCATATTTTTCTCTGCAAGCACTAGGAAGCGTTGCCCCCTTAAATATTTTATTGGCTTTTTGATCCCGTTAGTTTTCCGACCCGGAAAAACCCACTGAAAAAAATCACATGCACTCTTTTGTACAGATCAATTATTCTGATAACGATTTAGGCCAGATAGATTTTAAAAATAATATTAAAACTAAATTGTACTGTTCCTTGTAAAAGTTAAGTTACGCACGCACAAGACAAAACGACAAGAAATAGTAAAAACACAATAAATAGCGAGTCAATCATTTAATTTAGAGCCGAAAAATATAGAATAAATTCACTTTGAATTAACATCAAATTCCAGGGCAAAAATAAAGATAAAAATTAATTCGTACCAATAAATAACTGCGGGTTAGCTTTATACGATCGATGGTCTTGATAATTTCGCGTTTCTCATTAAATTTCTCTTGCTTATACAATACCTCGTCTCCTACTTCGGCCGTAGCTAAATCGGGAATATAAGTGTCGGTATTATTAAAAACTTATCTCAATTTTTTCTCGTCTACGAAAAATTCCCTCCATTTATCCACTGGGTGCGACTCGTCCTGAAGGATCCAAGGAAAGCGATGTGAGGCACGATGATTAATAATTTCGGTGCGAATAAATTGATACTTATAAAATGTCTCTCGGTCAACAGAACGTTAACCCACTCCCCTCAGCGGATATTAGGCGACGAAAAACCGACTACTCATGTCGAATGTTCGGAGAGCAGTAAGTGTGGGAGGTGGGAGGCTGCTCATTACCCGACGACCGATCGCACAAATACCAACACACGAGATATCTACTGATAAGCCTAAACGCTCTACGTCTGAATTCGCAGTTAGACCGCGTAATTTTAAATGATCTCGCTACACTTTGAAGGTCGGAAAAAAATTAAAAAAATATATCAGGGGGCAGCGGCTCCTGGAGCATGCAGAGAAAAAATATCATCAATGGCTATGACCCGGCAAACCCGACGGAAAAAATCAAAAAGCACATCCCGAGGGTCAAGGAAAAGTAAATAAAAATATATCAAATAACAGACTCACCTCATCTATTCAGAAAAAAATAGGTAGCGGAGGTCCCGGGTGACATGACGGAAAAAATGGCCAACGAAACCAGTTTTTAAGCCGTTTAAAGCTACCCAACAAAATAATCACATTAATGAAATCTTATATTAATTTTAATGTAGTCCGGTAATTATTTACAACGCTTCAGGTATTAAAATCCTAGTTTGCACGTCTACGTTAGAAATTCAAATATAGGGTAAACGTAGTTGAACGTAGCCATTGACAGCTGCCAAGTCAATCATTGCACAAACATTGCTAACTTCTATGCCATTTGAAATTATTATTATTCGCTTCTGGCGCGCGATTCCGAGCCTTTTCGAACCGTCTTATATGCACCAGTGTTGCCAACTACTACAAAACGTTCCCCCTAGGATCAATTTGAAATCCCCCTAAATTTTCCTTGGAACCCCCTAAAATTCCAAATATGCATCCTTATTGATAGTTACATTAAACTATTAATTAAAAACACTCGGGCAGGAAGAAATTATGATTTTATTTACATAGGTGTATTTAACATTATGCAACGTATGATCTTATAAAAATTTAATGATAAACAGACACCGGCGATTTTTTTAGGGCCAATTCATAAGCGTCGTGATGTTGTTATTGAATATAAAAATAGACATTTGTATATAAAGATGTTTCATTAAATATTTTAAAAAAAATTGAGTATCGATGTTTGTTGCCTAACTTCGAGGTTAGTAAGTCTAAAAATTATGCCAGAAATGCTAAACGTAAGAAAGAATAACGTACAGTAAGAATTGTTCTAATTCGACATTAAAAAAAAAACAATTTGGAAATGATAAAAATTTGCTCTGATTTCGAATCTAGAAAACATCGAATATTTCGTCAAAGGCTTGAGTATCGTGTTGCGTTTTGCTATTGCCTGCACTTTTGTGATCACACATATTGACGTTGAATAATTTGAGCATACGAGTAGAAGGAACGAATTTGACACATGAACCGCAGTCTGGTAGGTATGATGCGGAGCCGGTCCTGCCGCTGTGAATGAACTCGAGGTCCTAGTGTATAATATTTTTTTTTTTTTAAGAAATTAACTTTAATTTCATGCCCCCGAAAAATCCCCCCGTAAAAATGTACCCCCTAAAAAAACCCCTTTCCATCTATCTTCCCCCTACATTTAGGGGGAAAACCCCCAAGTTGGCAACACTGATATGCGTCATCCCATATTTCAACGCTGGACAACGAGAAACCAGAGTACCCATGAACGCCGTAAATTCTCTAATAGTGCAACTCGCCGTTTTTCTGAATTTTCTTATTAACTCGACGGTGCGTAAAATCTTATCGTCTGGTAACTCTATGGACATTTTCGCGGAGACAAAAATGAGTCAAACATTTGCAGCGCTGAGTAGGGATTGCAAGACTTTTCTTAACATTAATTACGAATCCGAGCTCTCGCAAGAGCGTAATCGTCTCGCGAATATTTTCGGTACAACTCTCGTACGTTTTATCGATAACGAGGATGTAGTCAAGATGAAAACGGATGTCAGCCTCTTTTCTCTTAAGTACGCTGCTACGGGTTTTAACAATTTTGTAAAGACGCACGGTGCTACGTTTAATCCAAACGGTAAACACGTGAAATCGAATAACTCGCCCTTATTAATGAGGCGCAACATTTTTCTGTTTTTCTTCTTTATAAGAACGACATGGTACGCGTCTTTCAAATCTATTGTTGC
Source organism: Exephanes ischioxanthus (assembly GCA_958510785.1). Taxonomy (NCBI): domain Eukaryota; kingdom Metazoa; phylum Arthropoda; class Insecta; order Hymenoptera; family Ichneumonidae; genus Exephanes; species Exephanes ischioxanthus. The sequence goes on from OY294026.1 coordinate 15,078,599, forward strand.
CATAAAGTTGCTGACACCGACTAACCTTTTCGTGACTTTCCAGTCTTTGATTTTGAAATGCTCCGTGTCGATGAACTCGTTAAGTTTTTTAAGATTTAAAATCATTCTGTGTGTGTCATCCGGCTTTGGCCTTACAAAAATATTTGATATAAATGTTCTTTCCGACATGGTGCATTTCTCAATTGCGCCTTTTGAGATTAATTTTTCCGAATTACTAGATCCATGGTTATCTTAGACCAAGAGTTAATAAAAAATTTTAAGCGGTCCGCTGGTTTACCTACATCTGTCGACGAGGTCACCGGGGTCTCCCGTAATGGTGAGTCGACTCAATGCGGTATGATGAATTCTTCGCCTCCGATCTGTTGGACGCTGGCTGACGACACCCGCTCGACGTTGGCCGGTGATTGTACGACGACTTGTACGTGAGGTAGTCCTGTATTTACGACGCTCCGCTTTCCTTCGGTCCAATTTTTCCCCAAGTCAACGAATTTTTCATCGTATTTTATTCTCCTTATCTTCCTCATCCGTTGACGATGACCTCTTCTTTCCTCTTCGTCCCATAATCTAATTATTGTATCGCTTAGATGTGACGACACTGGCATAAAGCGAAAGAATGAAGATGGACGCGGGCGCGCGCACGTGCGAGGCCGCGGAGCACGATAGGGACATTTTTTCCATAGGCTTTGAACTTTGTGGAACACTGTCGGAAGGAGGGGCGGGGGGGGAGGGGGGGGACAACATCTGTGATCTCGAAGAAGAGCCGCGAATTACAATTAAGCCAGAGCAGCCTACACCCCTAGGATTACCCGGGGCAAGCTCTATCCAGGATAGCCCACGGCAACCACCTTCCGGTTACCCAGCGAAACCACTGACCGGGAACCCCCCCGATTCCGGGCGGTTGGATTCGACTCCGGTCTTCTATCCTTTCTAGTGCCCAGTTTCGACCACCGTGATCATATCATTGACCCCCTCTGACGATATTATCGACCCCCTCTGACCCTAACTCATCCAAGGGGTCGGAATATTTCGGGATGAGAGGCCAGCCATGGGGGACTTTAGCCACTTTAAGTCTTTAGCCACTGCGGGACTTTTCCCACTATGGGACTTTTGCGATTCATGACACGGTGGCGGCGGCGGGTGCAACAGCAGCAGCGAGACTTATATATTATAGAGACATAGACGCTTCCCAAAAAGCGTATGTGTTTTTTTGGTTCACGCAATTGTGAGAACTCACAATAAAAAAATCCGAAATACGATTTTGCATAGAAATTTCGTTTTCCTTCTTTAATTTCGTCATCCTGCTTAGTTATGTGTGGCACGGTATGGTTGACGCCGTTTGGTACGAGGAGTCCAGATAGCCTTTCCTTGTGCGGAGGCCGCTCGAGGCAAAGGCATGTACATGTGAGCCATGTTAGTGTCACGAGGCAAACTGAACAAAAATATTGAAAAATATACAAAAGAGCTTATGGCGAGAACAAGGTTGACCGTATTTATACTGGGTATTTCGCGTTGGTTTTTACATACTTTTACTGGCGCGTAGTTGGCCGTGAACTGAGCACAGTTACAAAGCCGTTTTTCAAAATTCGCAATAGTTATTTAGATATAAGCATTATAAATTTGAATGAACAGACCAATCAGAGCAGACAATCTTGCCGCGATGGGACGTTCGAGAACACCGTGCGAAGGTTTGACAACATTGGACGGGGCGCAACTTGGGTTATGTGATAGATTTTTCGATCACGCCGGAGCTGTGCAGACCGTCCAGCTAATCTCTTCATTGGATAGATGGAAATTTCCGGCACTGTAAAACAAAAATTCGTTTACCAAAATAGTTTTATTACTGTCCATAAATTTTTGTTTTCTTCAAACGCCCAATCAGCTAAGGCCTCATATACGCCCCAGATAAAAAAATCTTCATATTTCAGTAACCTAGATGGTTAAGAATATTTTAATCCTTCCAGAAATGCGAAATTCGAAAAATAAAGACAGCTGAACGGCTTAGAGTAAAAACAAATGTTTTACTCCATGAATCTGTAGCAAAAGAAATCGAATCGACATATGAAGCCCTCAGTTGGGATGACTTGCTGAAAAATGCTTACGAGGCTTTGTGCAAAATAACAACGAATGTTTGAATACGAAGATCTTGAATACGAAGATCTTGAAAATCGCTCCGAAAATATTATTTAGTTGCAATTCGATCGTGGAAATCGCTGCCTATATTTCGGCCAGTTCATTCAACGATGGAGCAGTCTTAGAATCACGGGAAGCCTGGATATCCCCATTAGACTGCACGCTGTGGCGGCTTGTGATCGTTTAGTTGAGATTCGTTTATCCGCCACTAACACCAAGACACAAAACGCGACAAAGGAGGACAATATTTCTGCAAGGAACAAAAAAAAATGCTGCAGATGTCTTACATGCGGAGGACCGACTCTCATATGACGCAGGCTGTTATTGAAGTACGTCCCAGGGGGATTTGCCGAATGAACGAAAACGGCCGATCAGCGGGTCAGTGTTGGCGTAACGATATCAATATCCCAACCTTCCAACGTTGGCCCAACTTCATCAACGTTCGGACAAGTATTGGTTTGCTAATCATTGGGTTGTCTATTCGGGACCAATGTTCGACCGAGTATTGACTCGTCAATTGTCGGTTTGTCGATTTGACGCAAACGTTCGGCCGATCATGAATTCACCAACCATCGGTATGTCGATTCTAAGCCAATGTTCAGCCGAATATCGATTCGCGAACCGTTGGTGTGTTGATGCATGAACTCACGAACGATTAGTCTGCCGATTTTCCGCCAATGTGCGGTCGAATATCGATTCGCTAATCGTCGGTTTGCCCGTGTGAAGCCAACACTTGGTCACCAAGCAGCGGCTTCCGCCGCTAGATCGCGCTAACCCAAGTCATTTTTCGCAAGCGAAAGTGTATCTGGGTGTCAATATAAGAGCATGCGGAATAACACCTTCTTTAACTCGCGTAAACAATGAGTGTTATTTTTGGGTTCCGTACTCCGTTGCTGACAAATAATTAGGCTGTACATATGAAAAAAAACTTATCTCTCTCGCATAATGGATAAAGACATCTTTTGATTTTGACGCAGTGTGTCAGAGTGCGTCTGAAGTTCCAAAGCATCTAGGGCATCTGTATGTGGAGTTGTATATGCCTTTCGCCACTATATGCAACAAGTATATATAAAAATATAAATAATTTAAATTTTCACTGCGAACCTTCAATTCTTAAAAAAAAACAGAATCATCGCTCTGTATTATTTGGACTTATATCGAAGGCCATGGTTTGCCAGTTCCGTCAGTAAAAGATTTATTCCCTGGTTTAGATACCTATGGGGGATTCCATCCGACTTCGACCATCCTCCGGCCGGACCCCTTCCAATTCGAGCGAAACTTTTTTCCTGTTTTTATATACGTTCAAAATGAAACATAATTTTTTTTCAGATTTTTTGGAGCATCTGTGACAGAGCAATCGATAATTGAAAATTGGTAATAATTAAAACTAAAAAATGTTCCACCTGAGATATCTCGGCATTGGATGTGGGGTTCGAAAAATATTAGGTGTGCGATGGATACGTCTTGAATGATACTTTAACAAAAAAATAGTCCCTAATTTTTCGAAAACATTTCGCATGTTAAAATTCGGTTTGAAGTAGAAAGTATGATTTTTCGATCTGTTGGACATTTTTATTTTTCTTGTAAATTTTTTTGAAAAATCTTTGAAAAATGCCAGAAATTATGAGACCACAGCGATTATGGTATCTCTTATGGTTTAAAAGGTATAATTTTTTGAAAATTTTATGACCTTCAATAATTTTACGACTATGAATGTTCCCTTTATTCTTGGACGAAAAATACATTAAAAATGTATTGTAAAAAATATATAAAACTGTATTTCTTGCCGTAGAGCACGATAGGCACCTGGGTATTTCCGCGATGCTCATTTTTCAATTTCGGCTAAACAAATTCCGAATAAACTTTTTTCGTTAGTTGTAGCTATTTTTGACTGTTTTTGATGTATTTTTCCACACTGATCACGAATCTACCACTCATTTTATTCGTAGATGATTAATAAATACAGAACATTGCGTCTAAAAGAAAATAAAAAATTTTCATGATATTCAAAAACTTCAAAATGATATAAAAATTAAACGTTTCGGTCGCTTCTCTCGAAATTTCAATGGGATCATCGGGCGATCATACTTCATCTGTATACGCGTTTTTAGCCAGATAGCTAAAAAATTGTAAGAGCTGAAGTGCACACAGGCATTTTTGAAGAAATTAAAAATGGTTTATAAAAAAGAAATAAAATTTTTTAATGCAATGTTGAAGAAACATTGACAATTAACCACACATGCTGTGTGTGAAATTTCAGCATGATCGGTCGAGGCATTCTCGAGTCATAGCGGTTTCAATTTTTCGCGTCTGATTCACACGCACGACCACGCACTGCACACACAGCATGCGTGGTTCATCTACGAATAAAATAAGTGGTAGATTCGTTATCAGTGTCGAAAAATATTTTAAAAATAGTCCCGGAGCGACGACTAACAAAAAAAGTTTATCGGGAAAGTTTATTTTTCACCGAAAGTGAAAAATAAGTGATTTTGAGTATTTTTAAACAGCGATTTCTTTACTTCCCGATGGCATCCCGGAAATACCCACGTGCCTATCAAGAGACGCGGTAGCGTCTCGACGCCAAGTACTTAAAAAAAGTTTTTAAGCGAGTTGACGAGACGCTACCAAGTATATATATTCCAAAATGCCGGAAGTGGATTCTTGCTTCTCGATTTTCTCGGAAACGAAGCACCGGATCAGAATTCCGACGACACTTTTTTCATATATATATAAGACACAAGCTTTCCAACGCGCCCAATTCCGATTACAACTTTGCGGTAGATGCTGAGATATGGGCATCGTGTCCCTCTTGAGGTCCGAAAATATTATAAAAGTGTCCTGTCCTGTGATGTGATGTGAGTCCTCGCGTCTACTGCGCATGCGTTCGCCATATCAGCTGGCGCGTCTTTCGACTGCTGTGCTGCGTTCAAGATTCTGCTCGGGCGACTACTCGTCTCTCTCGGAAGCCCTCATTAGCGGAACACTCTCTCTCTCTCTCCGTTTTATCCAGAGAGAATCTTTGATCGCGCCTCTGAAGTAGTAGGATGAGATATTGCCCGGTGCCTTTAAGTGTAGGTGATTAAAGTAGTGATTCGTTTAATCAACTAACCTATTTTGACATTTCAAAAGATGCGGCAGCGTCTCGATGCCATGAACTAACCTATTTTAACTTTTTTTTTTATAAGAATAAAAATAAATGCTAATAGAGCTTTTTTCTTCGATATGAGATTTTAAACACCGCTTGATGGGACCGACAGAAACAAATTTTATAATTGATAGGTGCGAATGAAACTTTTAGATGTAAGGACAGATTTTCTTCTCAGCCGTAAGCGGTTCAACAAGTGAGAAAATAATGTATCGGTTGCCTGCGAGGGTTTTGATCTTAGAATGTATCGGTTGCCTGCGAGGGTTTTGATCTTAGCTGTCAGGAAAATAGCAAAAAATAAATTATTGTACTGAGAGCTAAGATCAAAGCCCTCACAGGCAGACGAAACAATTTTTTCTCATTTGAACCTCTAACGGCTGAGAAGAAAATCTGTCCTTTATATACAAAAGTTTCATTCGCACCTATCAATTATATAATTTTTTTCTGTCATTCCCATCAAGTGGTGTTAAGAATCTCATACGGAAGCAAAGGTCTGTTAGCATTTATTTTCCTATGATATGAGATTTTTAACACCGTTTGATGGGAACGACAGAAACGAATTGTATAATTGATAGGGGCGAATGAAACTTTTGTATATAAAGAACAGATTTTCTTCTCAGCCGTAAGAGGCATTTTACAAAAATGTCTGTAAATTTTACGAATATTTTTTTTGGGAAATTGTATATTTTACAGGAAGGTGATTCGGTTTATTCCCTGTAAGTTGGTAATAATTAATCAAACTACATGGCTGGATGTCAAAAATAGGTGAAATCAAAGCAAAACATACTTTTTAAAAAAAAAAGTGAAAGGTACGCCAAGTACTTAAAAATTGTATTCGCGTTCGGAAAATGTCTATAAAAAAACCTCCTAAAAATAAAAAAAATCTGCCAAAACAGATATATATCAAAACAGTCTCTTAAGAAAAAAATTCTTCCAAAAAGACGTTCATCGAAGCAATAAAAAAAAAATATATATATATATATATATCAAAATCTAAAAAAATAAAAATAAAAAAAATCTAAAAGAAATGAAATCAAACCAGCCAAGTAGTAGTACATACAAAAAAATTCTTCGAAAAATATGTTTATCAAAACAATCTAAAAAAAAAAAATACAAGATGCAACAAATCTTGACAAAAAAAAACTTGGCGTGCCAGTTTTTTTGTTTACAATAGCTGTCGTACATGGTTCATTCAAATAATCAAGGGAGAGGGAAAGTAACTGCAATAACTGCAGTAACTGTAATTGTAAAAAAAAACTGGCACGCCAAGTTTTTTTTTGTCAAGATTTGTTGCATCTTGTATTTTTTTTTTAGATCGTTTTGATAAACATATTTTTCGAAGATTTTTTTTGTATGTACTACTACTTGGCTGGTTTGATTTCATTTCTTTTCGATTTTTTTTTATTTTTATTTTTTTAGATTTTGATACACATTTTTTTTTTTCTATTGCTTCGATGAACGTCTTTTTGGAAGAATTTTTTTCTTAAGAGACTGTTTTGATACATATCTGTTTTGGCAGATTTTTTTTATTTTTAGGAGGTTTTTTTATAAACATTTTCCGAACGCGAATACAATTTTTAAGTACTTGGCGTACCTTTCACTTTTTTTTTTTAAAGTATTTTTTGCTTTCGTGTTCTACAGCAAGAAATACAGTTTAATATTTTTTTTACAATACATTTTTAATGTATTTTTCGTCCAACAATAAAAGGAACATTCATAGCCGTGAAATTATTGAAGGTCATAAAATATTCAAAGAATTATATCTTTTAAACCATAAGAGATACCATAATCGCTGTGGTCTCATAATTTCTGGCATTTTTCAAAGATTTTTCAAAAAAATTTAAAAGAAAATTAAAAATGTCCAACGGATCGAAAAATCATTCTTTCTACTTCAAATCGATTTTTAACATGCGAAATGTATTCGAAAAATTAGGGAATATTTTTTGTGTTAAAGTATCATTCAAGACGTATCCATCGCCCACCTAATATTTTCCGAACCCCACATCCAATGCTGAGATATCTCAGGTCGAACATTTTTTAGTTTTAATTATTACCAATTTTCAATTATCGATTGCTCTGTCACAGATGCTCCAAAAAAACTGAAAAAAAAATTATGTTTCATTTTGAACGTATATAAAGACAGGAAAAAAGTTTCGCTCGAATTGGAAGGGGTCCGGCCGGAGGATGGTCGAAGTCGGATGGAATCCCCCCTATACAAACAGAGGTAAATAAGTTCATGTTTTCCTGACGGAGCGTAGATTCCATTTAAAAAAACTGAACCATCTTTCTGTCAAATGTATTTAAAAATATCAATTTTTGACAAAAGCAAAATTAAAACGAAACCTCAAAAATAGGTTAGTCATAAAAAGATCGAGGAATTAACTTTAAACAAAGTCACATCTAACACATTATTATTATTTTTTTTTTTATAATATGAATCAATTTTTATACACGAGTTATTTTTATTTTTCATTCACGATACCAGTGGACACATTCACCTTTTTTTCATTCCGAACCGAACATTCCATATATCACATATCACACTTATTTTCTTAACAAAGAAGAATTTTTTTTGCCGACCGGTTAACCGAAGCGCGAAGTGCGCTGCGCTGATATACGACGAAATCCAAGAGAGATGGGTAAACAGAGACGGGTAGAGAGAAAGTGCCGCGCTGATGCGAGCATCCGAGAGAGATGGAAGATGAGTCAGCTGGCGGACGCATGCGCAGTAGACGCGAGGACTCACATCACGTCACGTCACGTCACGTCACGTCACGTCACGTCACGTCACGTCACGTCACGTCACGTCACGTCACGTCACGTCACGTCACGTCACGTCACGTCACGTCACGTCACGTCACGTCACGTCACGTCACGTCACGTCACGTCACGTCACGTCACGTCACGTCACGTCACGTCACGTCACGTCACGTCACGTCACGTCACGTCACGTCACGTCACGTCACGTCACGTCACGTCACGTCACGTCACGTCACGTCACGTCACGTCACGTCACGTCACGTCACGTCACGTCACGTCACGTCACGTCACGTCACGTCACGTCACGTCACGTCACGTCACGTCACGTCACGTCACGTCACGTCACGTCACGTCACGTCACGTCACGTCACGTCACGTCACGTCACGTCACGTCACGTCACGTCACGTCACGTCACGTCACGTCACGTCACGTCACGTCACGTCACGTCACGTCACGTCACGTCACGTCACGTCACGTCACGTCACGTCACGTCACGTCACGTCACGTCACGTCACGTCACGTCACGTCACGTCACGTCACGTCACGTCACGTCACGTCACGTCACGTCACGTCACGTCACGTCACGTCACGTCACGTCACGTCACGTCACGTCACGTCACGTCACGTCACGTCACGTCACGTCACGTCACGTCACGTCACGTCACGTCACGTCACGTCACGTCACGTCACGTCACGTCACGTCACGTCACGTCACGTCACGTCACGTCACGTCACGTCACGTCACGTCACGTCACGTCACGTCACGTCACGTCACGTCACGTCACGTCACGTCACGTCACGTCACGTCACGTCACGTCACGTCACGTCACGTCACGTCACGTCACGTCACGTCACGTCACGTCACGTCACGTCACGTCACGTCACGTCACGTCACGTCACGTCACGTCACGTCACGTCACGTCACGTCACGTCACGTCACGTCACGTCACGTCACGTCACGTCACGTCACGTCACGTCACGTCACGTCACGTCACACTTTTATAATATTTTCGGACCTCAAGAGGGACACTATGCCCATATCTCAGCATCTACCGCAAAGTTACAATCGGAACTGGGCGCGTTGGAAAGCTTGTGTCTTATATATATGAAAAAAGTGTCGTCAGAATTCCGATCCGGTGCTTAGTTTCCAAGAAAAGCGAGAAGCAAGAATCCACTTCCGGCATTTTGGAGTATATATACTTGGTAGCGGCTCGTCAACTCGCTTAAAAATATGTTTTTTTAAGTACTTGATATATCAACATACTGTACAAAAACTGGAGACAAGTACAGTAACGCGATGTATCACTATCTTCAGAAAAAGTCATGAAATAAATTGAAAACTCCTCCGTATGCACCCTTGGCAAAGTTTTTCATTGAGCGTTTATTGGTAATGAATGGTATCGAAAAGTACTCAATGGGATCCTAATGGAAATTCATGGGGAAAATTGAAACGGTACTTTCTACAATTTATTCTTAACGGGACTCCACCGGCAAATCACTGGACAATTTTAAGTGGTACATCTTCTCATTCGTTACCAATAGGAGGCCAATGGCAATTTCCTGGGAAAATTCAACTAATACTTTCTCCCATTCGTTATTAACCGTAGAGCTCACATATAATTTTTTGTATCTTCTAACTCATAACAGGGGTACATATGTACCCCACGCGTTTCTTGTACGTACAAGAATCCTATGAGCAGTAAATGAGTTTTGCCGCACATGAATCTCTTCGTTTTTTCATAAGGACGAAAATTGTATGCGGCAAATTTGATGTTATTAAAGTTTAGGGGGTGAGAATCACCCTTACAGCCCAAAACGTAACAAAAATCGGTAAAAATCTCACTTTTTGTGAAAAAAATGTTAGCTTTTTTTTTTGTAAATAGTCCGATTTTCAAATTTCAAAATAGCCCCACTATATTAAGATCAAAAAGTTTATTTATTTGGTCATCTGAAATTTTTTATGTGACGTTCCTCTCCGATACCATTTTTTTATGAGTCGTTCCTATCCGATAGTTTTCTATGTATTCGTCCTCTCCGATATAATTTTCTAAATGTTCTATCTCTACGATACGATTTTTAATCTGTCGTTCCGCTCCAATGCAACATTTAAAAAGCGGAACGAAGAGCAACAATATATAGAAAATTATATCACAGAGGAACAACATATAAAAAATTAAAAATTAAAAAAAACTCTCGACTGCGAATTAGTCGTCTTATTAAAAAATATTCGCAAAAAAGTGAAAAAATGGTTAATAATGAAAAAAAATGGATACGACTAAAAAAAATACAAAAATAATTAACGATAAAAAAATGGTTAATGAAAATGTAACTTCAAAAAAGGATGAAATAATGAATGCTGTAATACTAACTAATATTGTCAATAAACAATAATAGCAGTAACTAACAATAAAGAATGATAACATAACTAATTAATCGTAATTATATCAATTCATTGATGATAATCTTCGCTACAGTCGGGAGACCCACATGGAAATAAAGTATATCAGAGATATACTCGAGGATATATAAATTATATACAGCATATAAAGCGGCAATAAGTTCTATATCCGTCATATATCTCTTACATACCCGCTAGATATATGATGGATCTATATGTTATATATAAAAAATATATCTTTCATTTATGAAAGATATATCGCTAATATATAATCGTATATATACATTTTATATAATCACTAGCCATGACCGCGCGCTTCACGCGCGAACCCTCAATCTTTTTGATGTTATCTCTTTTTTTTATATTCACTCTTATATGCTATGGATTCCGAAATCTCGAAAATATAGCATATGGGAGTGACTTCGGATTTTCGATATCCACTTCCATATGGTATGAAAGCCGAAATCTCGAGAATATAGCGTATAGGAGTGATTGAGGATTTTCGAAATCCACTTCTATATGCTATGAAAGACAAAAACTCGAGAATATAGCGCATGGGAGTGATTTAGGATTTTCGAAATGCACTTCTATATGCTATGAAAGCCGAAATCTCGAGAATATAGCGTATCGCAGTGATTTATGATTTTCGAATTCCACTCCCGTGTGCTACATGGGGTTTTGGTTTTTCGGAATTAGTTAAGGAAACTAATTCCGAAATACGGAATTCTTACAGCAGCCAATCAGGGAGCATTTCTTAACCGCAACAATATATATGTCGAAAATGCGAGTTATTTTAGCCATGGATTTTTTGAAGAGGGATAAACATGAATTGTTTATCATATATCCATCTATAGGATATATATATATATATATATATATATATATATATATGATATTATCATCCCCAGGGCTCGCAAGTTCGTATCGTGGTTAAATTTTTCGGGAGACCGAGAAAATTTCATCACTTATGACGCATAGTAGTAATCTAAAGAAGTATCCTTTCAGAAAAGAAGCATGTAAATTCCAATTTTGTACGGCCTTTCTCGTAAAAAATTACGTCGAACAAAAACTTCCTTGCGTCGAGTACATGGGAAAACAAAGATTTCTTATAGACCATATGTTTTTTTACGTGGAGTGATCAGAGATTTTTTTCTTTCATTTCTAAACCTTATCAATTCCCAACAGACAGTGTACATCAAACTCAATAACGGATCTGTATTCAACTTGGGAGGCATTAATTAAACCATTGGTATTGATCTATTTGCAAAAAAATGTGCAGCTATAGAGCTCATTTCTGGCAAATAATAGTAAATCTCTCAGTATTATGAAGATTGAATTCGGTACAAATTAGAGTATGCGTCATCATTGGATGGCGTTTTGAATTTATAGAAACGGTCAGTTGAATTAATTTATTAATTCCTTCGACTCATAAAGTTCATTCTATAAACCGATAAATTACAGAATATGCATAATTATAGAAAAATCTTTGTGAAAACAAAAAAACTGTATATTAAAAAAATTACATATAAAAAAATAAACAGCGTTGAGAAAGATTTTTTGCGTATTTTCGAAGTAAATTAGTCAAAAACTTATTCAGTTACAACTTATGAATAATCTGATAGGATCTACCCCGAAAAATATATAAGATTCGACACTCTTATCCTCAAGAACTGAATAGCCGAGTGGATATCGTCGTAGTCTACAAATCGCAAGGTTCCGGGTTCGAATCTCCACCAGGGGCAACAAATTGAAAACATTTTTTCAGGATATAATTTATATGAATTGATAAATTGTGTCTCCAATGTTTGACAAAATAGGTGAGAAATTACCGGTTAAATTTACTGTAAATAATATTTTGAACAATTTATGAAATAACTAAACTATATATTACAAGTACATTTATCATGTATAAGGAATCTATGAACGATGTACAAATAACATATCTTTGATATATCTGAAATATATATCTTGTCAACTTCTCCATATATCCTGGATATATATTTTATATATTTTGCAAATATGATGGAAATATACCATCGGCAAAAAGTTCTTTATCTCGGATATATGAGAGATATATAACATGTATATAATATGTATCTATTATATATCCCGCATATATACATCATATATCCTAAAATATATTTCGGAATATACTTTATTTCCATGGGGGTCAATTTCCACTTTCCTTCGAATACACAAAATTCTCGCAACGTACGGCGTTTTAAAGCCACCGAAAGCATGCAATTGCTCAGTTTCTTCACAGAAGGCTACTCAGCCTTTGGTGACACTTGCCGAACTCAATTTATAATTTTCCAAACATTCTGGAGATCTTTTGTTACGTCCAGCGTAACGCATAAAAATTCTTCACTATTTCTCTCACTAAAACTGGAGTCAAGGAAATATAACTTCTAAGAAAGAAAAAGAATGTGGTCAGATAGCCCAAAATATCAACAACCTAGATAAAAGACCCGTTTCTGCCAAGAGCTAACTTATCAACTCAGTCGGTCAGAAAATCAGTTTCAAACTTAAAAAGATCTAATGCCAGGGTATAATCGATCTAGATGGGACAAGAAAGACAAATCGAAAAAGGGTGGCCTATGACACACAGCGCTACGCCATTACAAGGCGTTAAAAAAGGCAACCTACTCGAGGCAGCTCGCTACCTGCCAAGGTATGAGTATCGACTAAATTTCGTAGATCCCAAAGGTCGTAAGTTCTTCCGTACCATCGCACGGAAAACTTATGAATGAAAAGGCCCGCGGTCATCAACCGCCGGGGACCTAACTCTCGGCACGACCTGTCGTCTCGACACTTTGCCTACAGGTCTCAGAAACCCACGTAGAGCCTTAAGGTTCCGGGTTTTGACACTCCGAATTAGGAGGAAACGGCGTTAGTAGACAATGAGATTAGAGGGTGATGCAATGGTAGAAACGAGGTATTCCGCCCCTCTATTCAAAATCCGAGGAGGACATATTTTTTGTTAAAGGACTATTCACTTGCAGACAAGAATCTCTTAGAAGGATTTCCAGACGAAAAACAAAGATGAAAGAAAATAGTACAGAGAGTCAAACACGCGAATTCTGCGAATTCAATACCTATAAAACTAAACAAAGAATTACATTTCATTAGACACAAATAACATTCGATATAACAATCGACTTTATAATTTCCGATTATCTTTTAGCCCAATATTAATCGAAATCGACACTAATTCCGAGTCATCCGATAGACTCTCATCACGATGTCAATGTCAAAAGAAAAACATTGCGTTAACAATAAGTTCAATCGCGGCAGAATTTTATGACCAACCGGGATGACTACCTGAGGAGCCGAACGGCGGCTACACCGGCGCGCCACAGCAACGGGGCCTCACCCCTGTACGTGTTCCCCATAACCAATACACACCTGAACGAACCAAGTGACAAAACATGTAATGAGTAGCAATCCCTTCCCCTCAGTTACATCTAACACCTAAGGAAAAAGAATTAATAATTCTTTCTCACGTAGAAGATCGGAAAGATTTTCGTCCCAACGACTACAACAAGAAAAGACGGAAGGCGACAAAATAACCTTCCCTCTTTATTATTTAAACCTTGCCTAGGTTTTAGGAAGTTAGTTAGGAAGGAAGTTAATAAATAAAAATGACAAGTAAATTTGGGACCAAAAGACTATCTGTAACATAATTGAACTCAGGTACGAGGTAAAATCGATACCTATATAGATATACAAGGAAACATAGTTTTAATTGCTAATATTAAGTTGAGTGTTATATACGACAAATAAGTTGCGGCAGATATATATTTTTAAGTATTGAGACGACGATTTTCGACCGCGTATAATAAGGCCCATTTAGATGGACGATTTGTTATTCTCGAATACTGTCACCGGAAAAGGAAATGATAAAACTTCCACCGAAACATAGCATGTAACGAGTACACAGTCGAGTTCTGCGTTTTCATAATCAGAAAGACGAAACGAACGTCGAACGATTTGGTCACGTACCCGAAACAAAATCAAAGCTAGGTGCGAGAATACAGTAAAAGGCATTACGCTTCTTCACACTCTCCTTTACCTCAGTATACCGCGATGCGACCGACGAAGGTACCTCTCTTTCTAAACTCTTCGATTTTAATAACCCATTGACCAATCGGGCGTTTCGACTCAAATCACGCTACCCCCAGTCTCACCTGTTCTTTTCTATGGAAACACTTCGGTGGGAGAAGTACAGAGGAAGAACATACTCTTCAAGGATGATTACTCCCGATTCTTCCCTTTGGAGAAACAAAGAAGAAAACTACATACGTGTCCAAATTGATTGCTCCCACCTTTCTGTTACCAGAAGAAGTAGACGAAAAAACAATTGAATCATTTTTCTCATTGGTCACCCATCGAAAATAGAGGGAAAAATCACATACGTGACCCATTATTTCTCCTACTTTTATCTAGGAGATTAGTATAAATGCCCCGAAAAATGTGTACTCGAGAGTCAGTTACCATCATTCGATCGACGAAGTTATTGTCACTCGAAAACCAGTTAACCAGTTAGCCAGTTATTCTACCAGTCACCGTTATTATTTGAGAAATATTCTCTTGAAAAATTCGCGCACCGAGTTGTTTTACTCTACGATTTTCGGAATTGTTTGCGACCATCGATTTAACTGAATATTTTGTTCGGATTTAGTTGAGTTTTAATTGTTTTATTCTGTATCTCCGTTTGTTTCAACAAAAAGGTCTTAAATTTCCGGTTAAAATAAATATCTGTCCATCACACTAAATTTCCGGAGTTTTGTTCTAAATTATTTCAACACCAACGGCGACCGACGATCACTGACAAACGTAAGCAATTCTATTTTAATAATCACCTCTCCGTTTATAATTTTTTTTGTTTGTTCTCTTAGTGCACGAATATTTATCCTAGTCTAATCCCCTAATTATTCGGCTACCGGAATAGAACACTAGTTAGAGTTGGTGTCAACACGAGACCCGTGTGCATAACTTTCGTATTCTCATTAACATTCCGGGCAGTCAACGACATTTGTCGAGGGATTAGAATTTAATAATTACCCTAAGACGTGAAACGACAGGCATTCCTAGGGCCCTATCCCAAGCAATTTTCCGCAAGGTTAGGCTTAAAAATGGGCAGTCGCTATCGTGAATAACACCGGGAGTGGTATAGATCGATATCTCGTCGTTCTGACCAGCGCGCGTTATGAGAAGCGGTGCGACAGTTGCGTGAAGATAATCGGGAATAAAAACACCGACAGTTTTGACGTAACACTTTCACAATCGATCAAGCCGAAATTGGAGAACCTGGCAAAACTGCGGACCGAGAGTTCGACCAAATCTGACCACAAACCGACCAAAAACCGCTGGGTCGGTTTGTGTCGTCGAAGCGACCGACAAGCGACCAATATTTCCGTTGCTCCCAGAGCAGTTTGGTCGGTTGCGGAGGGCGTTAGTGGAGCAGTTTGGTCGGTTGCGGGGGGGGTGGGTCTCCCGACTGTAGCGAAGATTATCATCAATGAATTGATATAATTACGATTAATTAGTTATGTTATCATTCTTACGAGATTGTTAGTTACTGCTATTATTGTTTATTGACAATATTAGTTAGTATTACAGCATTCATTATTTCATCCTTTTTTGAAGTTACATTTTCATTAACCATTTTTTTATCGTTAATTATGTTTGTATTTTTTTTAGTCGTTTCCATTTTTTTTTCGTTATTAACCATTTTTTTCACTTTTTTGCGAATATTTTTTAATAAGACGACTAATTCGCAGTCGGGAGTTTTTTTAAATGTTTAATTTTTTATATGTTGTTCCTCTGTGATATAATTTTCTATATATTGTTGCTCTTTGTTCCGCTTTTTAATCGTATCGTAGAGATAGAACATTTAGAAAATTATATCGGAGAGGACGAATACATAGAAAACTATCGGATAGGAACGACTCATAAAAAAATGGTATCGGAGAGGAACGTCACATAAAAAATTTCAGATCTCCAAATAAATAAACTTTTTGATCGTAATACAGTGGGGCTATTTTGAAATTTGAAAATCGGACTATTTACAACAAAAAAAAGCTAACATTTTTTTCACAAAAAGTGCGATTTTTACCCATTTTTGTTACGTTTTGGGCTGTAAGGGTGATTCTCACCCCCAAAACTTTAATAACATCTAATTTGCCGCATACAATTTTCGTCCTTATGAAAAAACGAAGGGATTCATGTGCGGCAAAACTCATTTACTGCTCATAGGATCCTTGTACGTAGAAGAAACGCGTGGGGTACATATGTATCCCAGTTATGAGTTAGAAGATACAAAAAATGATATGTGAGCTCTAGGGTTAATAACGAATGGGAGAAAGTATTAGTTAAATTTTCCCAGGAAATTGCCATTGGCCTCCTATTGGTAACGAATGGGAAAATGTACCACTTAAAATTGTCCAGTGATTTGCCAGTGGAGTCCCGTTAAGAATAAATTGTAGAAAGTACCGTTTCAATTTTCCCCATGAATTTCCATTAGAATCCCATTGAGTACTTTTCGATACCATTCATTACCAATAAACGCTCAATGGAAAACTTTGCCAAGGGTGCATACGGAGGAGTTTTCAATTAATTTCATGACTTTTTCTGAAGATAGTGACACCTCGCGTAACTGTACTTGTCTCCAGTTTTTGTACAGGATGTTGATATATCAAGTACTTAAAAAAACATATTATTAAGCGAGTTGAGCGAGGCGCTACCAAGTATATATCAAGAGACGCGGTAGCGTCTCGACGCCAAGTACTTAAAAAAAGTTTTTAAGCGAGTTGACGAGCCGCTACCAAGTATATATACTCCAAAATGCCGGAAGTGGATTCTTGCTTCTCGATTTTCTTGGAAACTAAGCACCGGATCGGAATTCTGACGACACTTTTTTCATATATATATAAGACACAAGCTTTCCAACGCGCCCAGTTCCGATTATAACTTTGCGGTAGATGCTGAGATATGGGCATCGTGTCCCTCTTGAGGTCCGAAAATATTATAAAAGTGTCCTGTCCTGTGATGTGATGTGATGTGATGTGAGTCCTCGCGTCTACTGCGCATGCGTCCGCCAGCTGACTCATCTTCCATCTCTCTCGGATGCTCGCATCAGCGCGGCACTTTCTCTCTATCCGTCTCTGTTTACCCATCTCTCTTGGATTTCGTCGTATATCAGCGCAGCACACTTCGCGCTTCAGTTAATCGCTCGGGAAAACAAATTCTTCATTGTTAAGGAAATAAGTGTGATATGTGATATATGGGATGTTCGGTTCGGAATGAAAAAAGGTGAATGTGTCCACTCGTATCGTGAATGAAAAATAAAAATAACTCGTGTAAAAAAATTGATTCATATTATAGAAAATAAATAAATAATAATGAGTTGGATGTGACCTTTTTTAAAGTTAATTCCTCGATCTTTTTATGACTAACCTATTTTTGAAGTTTCGTTTTAATTTTGCCTTTGTCAAAAATTGATATTTTTAAATATATTTGACAGAAAGATGGTTCAGTTTTTTAAACTCCGTCAAGAAAACGTGAACTTATTTACCTATGTTTGTATAGGTATCTAAATCAAGGAATAAATCTTTTACTGACGGAACTGGCATACCATGGCCTTCGATATAAGTCCAAATAATACGGAGCGATGATTCTGTTTTTTTTTTAAGAATTGAAGGTTTGCAGTGAAAATTTAAATTATTTATATTTTTATATATACTTGTTGCATATAGTGGCGAAAGGCATATACAACTCCACATACAGATGCCCTAGATGTTTTGGAACTTCAGACGCACTCTGACACACTGCCTCAAAATCAAAAGATGTCTTTATCCATTATGCGAGAGAGATAAGTTTTTTTCAGCTACACATGATGAAAACCACCTTCTGATCCTCACGCAGCTGCCTTCAAAGGTCCAGAGCAGCAGCAGCAGGTACTCAAGGAGTCGAAAGTGCCTTTCGTCATCATAAAATGTTGCACGAATATATTTTACAGGAAGATGATTCGGTTTATTCCCAGTATGTTGGTAATAATCAATTAAACTACATGACTGGATGTCAAAAATAGATGAAATCAAAGCAAAAAATACTTTTTTAAAAAAAGTAAAAAGGTACGCCAAGTACTTAAAAATTGTATGGTCGTTCAGAAAATATGTTTATAAAAAAAACCTCTTAAAAAGAAAAAATATGCCAAAACAGATGTTTATCAAACCAGTTTCTGAACAAAAAAATTCTTCAAAAAATATGTTTATCAATACAATCTAAAAAAAAATACGAGATGCAATAATCTTGACAAAAAAAAAAAACTTGCTGTTACGCTCTGTCAAGTCTCGAGCTTTATTCTGCCGCTTTGGGCCTTCGGGTCGTTTTTGTTGCAGGTTAAAGCATGCTAAACGTTACTTTTCATTCGGGAATAATCGATTTGAAGATATTTCTCCTCATTAACGAGAAATACCGATGAAAAGTCAGCTACTTTTCTAACCTCAATTCGCTGTATTCGACCTTGAGATGTTTCGCTTTCTCATCGCTGATGGCTGCATACTCCTTTACGCATGCGCTGTCCTGATGCTTCTTCCCATTGGCTTATCTCAACATCGGGATCACTCAAGCTATTACGAACGAAGTCACCAGCGCCTCTATAGTTTGACATCCGATACTCTACGCCACGAATTTAAAAGCTCTATCACCAACGGTCGGTTCAGTAGAGTACCTTGCTACTCTCATTTCATCGGACGACGAGACGCGGTGTCTGATTGAAATGCTCGAAGATCAGACTAATGTGGCATGTTAAGTACGACGAAGACAAGGAAAAAAACTACGTATAACTGCGAAAAGTGTAAAAAGGATGTAAAGACAGTGATACACGAATGTAAAAGGTGTCAAAAATTTTTTCACCCAGGTTGCTGTAGAATCCACAAAACAAAGAATTCGCTAAATCAACTGGTATTATGCATTGGTACAATAGAAATAATACAAACTGCACAAACTGGTGAGATGAGCACAGAGGCTGCTATGGAGGACAAGAGGGAGACGGAGGAGATTTGTCTGGACAACAAATTGGACGAAAGACAAGGAAAACGAACACCAAAGCAAACAAAACGGAAGAGGACTGAGATAGACGATGATAATGAAGAAAATATGCAGGTAGAAAAAAAGTCAACAATCGAAGAAAAGCTTGATAAGGTATTTAGTACAGTTAAGAAAATAGACGAGAGATATGTGGGTATTGAAAGCATTAAACAGAGTATCAAGAATATTGTATAAGAGGAAATTGAGGGATTTAAGGAAATGTTCGAAAAAGAGTGTATTAATATCAAAGAGAGTCTCATTGAAGAAATTAATAAACAAATACAGAAACTAGGAAATGGCATAAGCGTAATAAAAGGAAATGGAAAAGAGTCGGAACCGGCTAATGTACTGCAAAAACGGGAAAGGAAAGTAACTTACGCCGAAAAATTGAAAAACAGCAAGCAGGAATATATAATAATCGAACCACTCACAAATCAAACATGCAAAAAGACAGAAGGAGAGACAAAAGATCAGGTTGATGTACTGCAGTTAGGCATAGGGATAGATAGAATGATAAGAGGAACGAAAGGGAAGGTAATTTTAGATGTCCAAGAAAAACAAGATCAAGAACGATTAAAAAGCGAGTTAGAAAAGAATCTCGGAACAGGGTATAAAATATACGAACCCAAAAAGAAACTCCCCAAAGTTAAAGTATTGGGCATCGAAGAAAACTTAGAGAGGATAGATGAGGAAGAGCTTCTAAAAAACATAAGTAGACAGAATAGATTAGGCGATGGCAAAAGTAGTTTTAAGATGACAGTGATAAAAAAAATAAAAGTTAGTAAAAGTGAATCGAACTTGATCTTAGAAGTAGACCCCGAAACACACAAGACATTGATTGAGGGTGAAAAAATCAAAGTTGGATTCAAAAATTGTAGGATATACGATTTTGTAAGTGTATTGCGATGCTATAAGTGCTGTGGGTACAATCATCTTGCTAAAGATTGTGAAAGTATCACAAGTTGTAGAAAATGCGGCGGAGAACATGACAGTAGAGAGTGTACGCAGAAAACAAAAAAGTGTGTAAATTGCAGTAGATTGTGTAAAAAGTATAATGTGCCGGAAGCGAATGTGGAACACGAGGCTACGGACTACAGGTGTCCAGTTTATAAAAGAATAATACAGAGCGCGAGTAGAAATATTCAATACAGTAATGAATAGCAACTAGAAATACATAAAGTAGAAAATGAAGAGTCAAGAAAGGAAAGAAATTTTATATTGTTGTTGAATGCTCAAGGATTCATTAAACATAAAGATGAAACTGAAAAGCTGGTTAATGAAAGAAGACCAAAAATACTTTGTCTAACGGAAACACATGTTACGGAAGAGATAGGAGAAGTTGAAATAAATATAAACAATTATGAAGTAATAAGAACAAATACAGGAAACAATAGAACAGGAGGAGTGTTAACGTACATAAAAAGAGGGATAAACTACAAGTTAGTAAATAGCATAAGAAGTGAACAAAACATGTGGTTCAACGTGATCAAATTGCAAGGTATATATGAAGGAATTGTGGTTGGTAATGTCTATCACTCGCCTAGTGCCAGTGATGGAACATTCATTGAAATGATAACTAAAGAGTGTGAGAAAATCGTAGATATTGGACAACTAATTATGCTTGGAGATTTCAATTTGGACGTTAGTAAAGAGAATCAATATGTTAACAGACTTATAAGACATTTTTTAGCAATGGGACTCAAGCAACATGTGCATAAACCGACGAGGATAACAAGTAACTCGAGGACAATAATTGACTTGGTATTTTCAAATTTTTTTGTGGAAGCACAAGTACTCACGGCACCTATGATAACTGACCACTGTATTATAAAAGTTGAAATTAATGTTGACCCAGAAAGTGACAATGAAAAATCTATATATTACAAAAGGGACTACAGCAAGTTCTCAGAGAGAAGGTTTAATGAAATGTTAACAAATAAAATGAGGACGTTAGAGAGCACAAGAACATCGGTAACGCAAATTGCAAATAACACAATACAATATATATCAGAAACAATGAATGAATTAGCACCCATGGTAAGAAAAGTCATGTTGACTAGGTGGAAAGATAAGCCGTGGATAGATGAGAGTGTGAGAGAAATGTGTGATAAAAGAGATAAAGCGCATAAACGGGCGGTAGAAAAGAGTAGTCAAAGTAAATGGGATGAATATAGAAGAATGCGAAATGAAGTAGTCAGTATTATAAGAAGCAATAAGAATAGATATTATGAGCAAAATATAGACAAGCAAAAGAACAATTTACACAAGATGTGGAAGACATTGAAACAAATAATCGGAGACAAAAAGATGAATGCAATAAATAGAGGAATAGAATTTGATGGTATATTGACTAGTGACCCAAACCAGATTGCTAATAAATTTAACTTATTTTTTGTGGATAGCGTAGAAAACATAGTAAATGAAATGGGAATTGGAGTAGAAGAAGTAAATGATAATAATAGTGATATAGATATTGTATTGGAAAGTGATGTTAAGTTTGGTAGATTTAAAGAAGTGACACATGGGGAGCTTAATACTGTGATAAATAACCTAGATAGTAAAAAAGGATCAAAAAATGATATTACTGCAGAAATGATGAAAATGGTGTGGAGAGGGAACCCAAATGTGATTATTAATCTATTAAATAGAGCAATGCTAGAAGGAAAAGTACCTGATAACTGGAAGACTTCAATAATTAATCCGATACCGAAAGTGAATGGTAGTAGAAAAGCAGAAGACTATCGACCGATCAATATTTTACCTGTCTATGAAAAAGTGTTAGAACAAATAGTAAAAAACCAGTTAATGACGTATCTCGATAATAATGATATTTTAATATGCGAGCAATCGGGCTTCCGAAAAGGATTTTCATGCGAAACTGCGCTACAGGATACATTGATTGAGTGGAGATTAAGAATGGATGATAGCAAAATTATAGGCGTGGTGTTCGTTGACTTCAAAAGAGCATTTGAGACGATAAATCGAAAACTACTGATTAACAAATTGAGAAAATATGGAATAGGAGGGAAGGTAATAGAATGGTTCGAGTCATACCTGGAAAATAGAACGCAAAGAGTGCAATATGATAACGTAGTTTCTGATGAAGTGCTAGTCAAATATGGTGTGCCTCAAGGATCAAAATTGGGACCAATATTATTTATATTGTATATAAATGACGTTGTAAAAGAATTAAACGAATGTGGTTGTAAATGTAAATTGTTCGCTGACGATATGCTGCTGTATGTGTCCAGTGATAATTTAGAATATATTGAAAATACATTGAATGTTGGACTCGAAAACTTGGATAAGTGGTTAAATTATAATTCGTTAAAAATTAATGTTAAAAAGACTGTTTTTATGGCAATACATGATCAGAGAAAACTAGATGTAAGAAATAGATGCGAGATTAGAATAGGAAATGAAGTAATAAAAGAAGTAAGAGAATCAAAGTACCTTGGAGTCATAATAGACGAACACTTGTCATTTGGTAGCCATGCATGGTACATCGCCAAAAAGATCGGCAAATAAGTAGGTTTTCTGAGTAGAATAAAGAGATATTTAACTATACAGACAAGAGTGACGATATATAAAGCAATAATTGCGCCGCATTATGAGTATTGCAGCTCCGTAATGCTTAATTGTACTGAAGAGAACATGACATTACTGCAGAAAACAAAATCGAGCTATGCGTTCTATTTTAATGGTAGACATGTATACGCCTGTGAGAGGAATGTTATATGTCCTAGATTTAATGAGTGTAAGACAAAAAATGAAATTCAATGTATGCGTCCTAATATTCAAAATGAAGAATGGCTTAACACCAGAATATCTGAGCAAGCAAGTAAAAACTGTAAGCGAGACACACAATTACAATACTCGATATAGAGAGAACATAGTAATAAAAAGAACACGAACCGTAACGGCGGAGAGATCGCTTGTGTACGAAGGTTTTAAATTGTATAACGGAGTACCAAGAGAAATTAGAAATGCGGAAAATGTGGAGAGATTTAAATGGCATCTGATGGAATATATGAAGAGAGAAAATAGCGAAGGATACGAAGAAAATGTGTAACTGAATAGACGTAAGGAATAGTAATTAAGTTAATGAATTGATGTTAATATTTGATTGTTCGTTCTGCAGTGGAA
Organism: Exephanes ischioxanthus; assembly: GCA_958510785.1. Taxonomy (NCBI): domain Eukaryota; kingdom Metazoa; phylum Arthropoda; class Insecta; order Hymenoptera; family Ichneumonidae; genus Exephanes; species Exephanes ischioxanthus. Next base: position 15,102,275 of record OY294026.1, read on the forward strand.
ACTGCAGAACAAATAGAATAGGAACTAGGAGTAGCTGTAAGCTAAATAAAGCATATCAACAATCTCTCTCCCTCTCCCTCTCCCTCTCCCTCTCCCTCTCCCTCTCCCTCTCCCTCTCCCTCTCCCTCTCCCTCTCCCTCTCCCTCTCCCTCTCCCTCTCCCTCTCCCTCTCCCTCTCCCTCTCCCTCTCCCTCTCCCTCTCCCTCTCTTTCTCCCTCTCCCTCTCCCTCTCCCTCTCCCTCTCCCTCTCCCTCTCCCTCTCCCTCTCCCTCTCCCTCTCCCTCTCCCTCTCCCTCTCCCTCTCCCTCTCCCTCTCCCTCTCCCTCTCCCTCTCCCTCTCCCTCTCCCTCTCCCTCTCCCTCTCCCTCTCCCTCTCCCTCTCCCTCTCCCTCTCCCTCTCCCTCTCCCTCTCCCTCTCCCTCTCCCTCCCCCTCCCCCTCCCCCTCGCCCTCCCCCTCCCCTCCCCCTCCCCCTCCCCCTCCCCCTCCCCCTCCCCATCGGTCTCTTTCGCTCTGGGGACGTCGTGCAGAACGGACCGTGTGACACTTGGACGATCTATATAATTCGGAGGAATAGCGAGCCGAGACTCGTGTTGGACGCCTTCAGCCGTGCTTAGCCAGCCGGCCTAATCATATTTTACTTTTTGGATCCAAACCACTATCAAAGTCTCCGAGCTCCAGAGCACCAGAAAGAGCCATCGAAACTACGCATCCCCAAATTATCGATAAGTAATTTTGTAATTTATATTAAGCCAAGATTACTGAATTGTGAGTGGGATATAAAAGAAATATATATAGGATTATATTAATTGCGTGTTGAACTATAAATTACTCCGGCTTATGTGAACCAAAACATGGCATTTTTACGACACAATATAAACTGATCTCACTAGCCTCGAATTAAAATAATGGTGTCAACTTCATTTTAATCTTAGTTTCATTTTTATGCATGAGTGGTAATTTGAGTGATCCCAAAATTTATAATCTCACACGTTTTTCAGTTTTACCCAGCAATTAAACAGTACAATAGGTACCAACGTTTCTTGCCCATAAACGTCCAGAATTCTTTTCATGTTAATTTACAAAAAAATCTTCCATTTTACGAAAATGTCTGTTAATTTTACGGATATTTTTTGAGAAATTAACAAAATAATTGTGGACGTTTGTGGACAAAAAAACTTTCAGAAATTGTTACACGAATATACTTGACAGGAAGATGTGAGAATTGGTTTGTAAAAATGGAATCTACGGTCCGTCAGCAAAACATGTACTTATTCAAGTATGCAATTCGAGAAATAAATCTTTTCCTGACGAAGCTGGCATTTTATTTGAGGCATCTTCCCCTGTCGATGGGAACGATATAAAGAAAATATATAATTAAAGGCTCGCAGTGAAAATTTATACACTCTTCACTAGCTATCTTCGCCAAAAAATTTTACATTCGGTTTTGTGTTGAATGGAGAGGCTTCAAACGTTTATCGCCAGCTGCCTCATAGAATTCATTGTTTCAATGTGACGCTCCGATGTTTTATGATTAGTGTCATCCTCCCTGACCTCCGGGATTTGGGAGGTTGCGACGAATTCTTCTTTCGACAAAGCCATGTTGTTTCAATTGGATGTCACAGAATCTTAAATGAATTTTCTCTGAACTTTTTCTCTCCGCTAGCGCCGTCGTGTCTGAATATGCGCCGACATGTGGTCGCCTCGTCTGCAATCGGAAGATTGGAGAGAGCAAGCCGGAGTCTTAATTAAATGACGTGTTATTCAATTATTTTTATTTAACATTTTTGTAACTTTGATCCGACGCATTAAAAATCGATAACTGCGTAGGTCGCGAAACTTTTCACCAAATTCCACTGTGACGATGTAATTAAGATTACAAGTCCACTCACGACACGTGCACCCTCGCTGGCTCAGATTTTCCTTGATCCGGCTCGAAGGACCATTTTTCTTATTGTGACGACGAAAGACATTTTTTTTTTTTGGGATTGCAGGTTGAACCAATTGATGAACTTGTAATCGACTTTTCTATTCATTTATTACAGTGATACAGAACACATGTCTCCTTTAGAACAAGTTTTTTCTCGGCAATGCTGCCAACTTACTTTGTCATTCAATCCATGTTACTCACCTATGTTAAACAAGTTTTCGCAACGAAAATTGTTAACAGACCCAAAACTGAAGTTGAACCTTCAGATTTCACACATAATTTCCCACTTTATCTATCGATCAAAAGAATTTCTAGGCAAATGGTCCGTTTAAATATTACGAACAACGATTTCATCACAGGGTCGATAAATCTAACTGTTGTGCTCGATGGTCTCGTTTATCCATTCGAGGAAAGTCCATACTCTGGTGAAGACGTCTGGAAATCCTATTGCGCAGGGTCTTCCGAATGAAACTATACCGATCTGCATGCCGTCTGCGGTCAAAGGACCACCGGAATCACCCTGTTTTGTCGAACAGATGTAATTTTTTGAGGTAGGCTAAATGTCAACATAACTTAAAAATATTTCGAACATGTTTTTCTCCGAATCTGTTTTATAAAATAAAAAACGAATTGGGGGGCGCACTGCGTATTTTATTAACACAGTAAGCCTCACATTTCATTTTTCATTTTATAGAATCGTTTCTGAAACATTTTTTTCCGTCTCTCGCGCACACATACGTGTTCAGCCTTCCCTTAAGCAGAATAAATTAATTGCTAACAAGACATACAGGTGCTGTGTTTTCAAAATCACTTCACAAAATTATCAGCACAGGATTTTTCATAACCCTGTCGGGACGGGCGACCGTGAATTGACCATATAAACAACCGGTTGAGGTCGACGAAAAAATAACCGCTATTTTAACACATTTGGTATCGGTTTGCTGTGAGCTGTTATCGAGAAGCACCGTATTTGTGGTGTGCTTGCAGTACTCATTACAACCACAAAATAACCGGTAATACAACTGTTCTAGAAGCCTTATAGTGTGGTTGTTGTAGTGCATATTATAACCTCAAAATAACCGGTAATAAAACCATTCGGGGAGCTTTCCGGTTTTTGCACCCATTATAACCGCCGCATAATGAGTACAACAATTGGAACGCTCCTCAATCGGTTTAATGACCAGTTGTTTTGCGGTTGTAACAAGTAAAACAACCGCCCCAGAATGTTGTTTATACTGGTTTATCAAAGGTAAATTTAGAGTAAAAATAAGGAAAACGCCCAGTTTGGAACGTTTCTCAAACGCTTATAATAGCGGCAGTTTTACGGTCGCAATGTGTAAAATAACCATAACCCCCAAGAGACGCCGTGAAAATAACGAATGCGGCGCCGCTTGGCAGCGCTGCATTCGGTCGACTTGCGGTTTTAGGAGTTATTTTCAGGACGTTTTCGCCCGGTTCTTTTATCGATTGAATAACCGCAAAATTGTAGTCGCCCGTCTCGACAGGGAATATACAATATTTCCCAAAAGAATAAACGTTTGCTTTGCAAGAATGAGTAATGGAACAGAATGTTTAAAATAAAAATAAATAAAGATTAAACTCACGTGACAGGCGCCCTCCCCGGCTTTCGTCAGTGTGCAGATGTGGTCGTTGGTAACCATCGAATGAATTTTCTTACACCTCGACTGAGAAATAACTTTGAGATTTATGTGTTGCAGGTTGTCGGGTAGGGCACTTCCAAGCTGTTAAAAAAATATCAACTATGTCGTAAAATAATTATCTTAACGGTAAATTAATAAAATTTCCGAAACATATTTCGGATTACAGTTGACCCTCGTTTTTCCTGCCTTTAATTAACCGAGATTGCGTTATCCGATGCACCCAACTCACCCGAGCACTCCGTATTAATCAAAGTGTACACTCGGATATTACGCAGTAACTCGGATAGAATGGGCAAACTAGTTATGCCTATTTTATACACGCCAAGGAGTCCGCGATGGCTCGTTTGTTGCAGTTAAATGTCTTAGCTTTCTAATCGACCTGAAACCAACCGGTCGTTGGTTTGCGGACTAACTCTCATTTCCACCTTCAAGATGTTGATTTTTCGGTAGTGGTAAAAAACCAACCGTTATACCAACCGTTAAAGTCGGAAATTGGGTTGTTTTGGGAAAGTCCAACTGCAAACCAACTTACCATCCGACACATAATGGTTGGAATTGAGGTTGGTTGGAATATAAGTGATATATGGATCGGACTATATTGATCACTTTTACTCTACACGGCAAAAATAATTTGTAAATTTAACGTACTGGATCTTGAAATTTGCTTACATTACTTACATTAATTGAACATTAATGTACTTTTTTGCTAAAATAAAAATACCAGATATTAATATTACAAATCTTTTGCCTGAAATTTACAAAAAAAATTATTATAAATAAAAATTTGACTGTAAAATTGCAACGCATATGTGTTTGAAATTTCAGAAATGGTTTATGTAAAAAAGCTCCCAATACCGTTGATTCATTTTCAAACAATTTTGTTAAACAGTGTACTCAGCGTTATTTCCATCAAACTCAATCTTCAAATGTTCATTCGTCTTACTATAGTGCTGCCCCATCCGCTTAGAACAGCCGGATAGTCATTCGCAGTGAAGTCACTGCTGGGAAGTTTGACGGGTTGAACCTTTTCGTTAAAAACAATATCCTCGCTGACGCGAATGAGACCAACGTCGTTCGCAAACAACCAGGAATTGTATTTCGGATGAGCCAGTATAAAGTCAGCCACGTACAATTGGCCGATCTCGGATAACAAATTAGTTCCGGCTATAACCTTGACATATTTGGCACTTGTTCTAAAAGATCAATAGAAAAATAAATCGCCAAATAAAACAGGTGGAAAGTTAGACTATCCATTGATAGTTAAGGTAGTCGCTTCGCATAAGTTTCAGAGAAATGAGAGGGAATTGCAAACACTTCTGGATGGTATAAAAATCTGAAAAAATCAAGCATATTAAAGGTGCTGAAAACAAAAAATCCAAAGTGAATTTAAAAATCTGGAAAAAATCATACGCATTCAGAGAAGTGAATGAATCATTTTCATTTAAAAAAAGTTAGGTTTCCGCGAGATATGTTGAACAATTTTATTTTTCATCCATTTGTTAATAACATTTTGGAATTATTATTATGCAGAATAAATCTTTTCAGCACCTTTAATATGCTTGATTTTTTCAGATTTGTATACCATCCAGAAACGTTTGCAATTCCCTCTCATTTCTCTGAAACTTATGCGATGTGAACAATATCCGCGAGGACTTCGTTAACAATCTATACCACATACCCAACGAGGCAGTGAGCGGCCGTTAGGATCCAACGCTTATTCAGAATTGAACCACCGCAGAAGTGTCTAGAAGTTCTGAGGGATACCTGGTAAGGATATTGTCCGTCGGGTGCGTCGCTACCACCGACGATACGATTCGGAATTTCTCGACCTGGAAAAAATGTATTGTTTTGATTTTTTTTAAATCAAAATTACTTTTTTTTTATTAAAAATATTTTTGCTCGAAAAAAGGGGAATGTAGAAAGTTTTAAAAATGTTAGACTTTAAAGGTTCGGTATCATTGTCATAATGACATAGAGTATAATCTGCACTTACCGCATGCTCCGAAGACCGCAGCAAACATGATCGTCACAAAAATTATAGGCCCCATGTTGTCAATTGTTATTCAACGAATGCAAGATGCGGCTACGAATAATATTGTAGGCCTGATACACTTCTCTTATATACCAACATTCAGGCGTTAAGGAAGAAAATGGTTTACTTATCTGATCCACAACTCTCATCAGTCTTTGTCACTGATTTGACCGATCGTCTTCGACTTACTGTTCATGGTCGAGATTTCCTTAATGCGAATAATGAAAATTGCGCTTTCATGATTCCATGATAATTTCGACAGATCTCAAATAGGCGGTGTAATATATTTTTATTTATTTACCGCATGAAGGCAAAATCAATTATTTTACATTAGATTTAAAACGTTGCAATTGCGGCATAGCTAAATAACTAATTAATTTCCTCGATACATTTGCAGCAATACACATTAGTTGTAGTGGACATCTATGTAAAAAAGCTGCAGTCATCAACTGCATGGAACATCTTGAGATATCTTCTATTGTCACGAATTAACGATGATCGATCGTTATGGATTTATTGAATATCGATCATATCCGATTCATATCAAAATTTAATTCTATTGTATTCATTATCTTTCATCGGTGGTTGAGATAAAGGCGACGCAATCGTTCCTTTTTCTTTGATTGATTGAAAAAACGATTTTTTCCCCGATAAGAAGACCTCAGTACTATTGCTGCTGATCACAGATAATTCATAAAACGATATATATCGACCGACTTATATACTTGCCTAAATCGGCATAATTACTATTCCCACACAGCACGGAAAAATTTGTGAAATTTTTCGAAAATGTTTTTTTGAATTATTGAAAATATTTTACCAATATTACAAAATATTTCTGAAACATTTTGTAAATATTTTTTTGTCCGCTAATAAATCTTACATTTAAAATGTTTCAGAAATATTTCGCAAAAAGGTTTTGAAACGTTGCACTAAAATGTTTTTAAAACATTGTAAAAATATTTTTAAATGCTGCTAATAGATTTCTGATATATTCAAGAAATTATCAATATTTTAGCGTTATAGATATTGTTCATTATTTTAAACATATGGGGCATTCACCAGAAGTTTTCATGCTCTGACCCTGACCCACTTCAATAATTGCGCCAATTTTTTTCTCGAAAACAGTTTTGAAAAAGAGAAGATACGTATTTCTTTATTTGGGCCTCGGATCGATATCTCCGACCCTATGATTTTTATAAAAATTTGATTTTTTCAGTAAGGCTACTTTTTAAAACATTAATATCTTGGAAGTTTGCAATCATATCTAAAAATTTCTCAGACGAAATTTGTTCAATTTAAAGTGAAGAAAATTATGCATCTTTTTTAGAAATCTTCGTCATGATGAATAGTGAATAGAAAAAATTGGAAAAATTGTTTGTGAAATTACACAACTTTTGAGACTACTTACGGGATGGCAAGTTATTTTCGCGAAGTTCTACTTGATTGAAGCTTTTTTAATATGAAAATTCGGCCTTACGGGGACTAGTTAAAATGTATCGATTAGTAGCAGATTTAATACACATATCACAACATTACATGTTAATGAAAAACAAATCTTTTGCCACCATATTTTATTATAAGACTTTGAGGGAGAGGGTGGGGCGTGGTTATTCCGTATAATTTTTTTAATTGTTCCGATTAAAAAAATGAAACTTCTACAATTTTTTATATCCGAACCTAACGCCTTTTTTCACGTGACAAGCCGCTATTATGAACAAACAAAGCCAAGAGATTAGTCATACGACGTTTTCTTTCTTACAACCCTGTACAAATCTCCTGTATGTGGTAGTTTGCACCTTTGATTCTATTTGATACAACGTGTTCAAAGCCTTCCGAAAGTTAATACCTTTTAGTGAGAACTTTTCCATTGCCAATTGGAATAGCAGTGATGCTTTTTCGTATTAAAATAACAATTTTTTTTGCGAAAATGTAAAAAGCACTGAGTAGTTTTCAAAAAAATGTTAAACTCATTTCATAGACATTTTTTCTTTATCTTAGCATACATAAAAAATCTAAAATTCTCAACAAAAAAAAATCATACGAGCCAACCAATAGTGTACTACTAAAATCCAAACCAGGGTGTACCATAAGTTCAATCTAAATCTCAGTCTCGTATACGGTTTGTGAGGGAAATTGAGGGAATACAACGGACAGCCTTTTGAATTGCGTTTTGCTAAAACGCCTCGATTTTTGATTGGACTCTTGGTACACTTTTATCTGGATTTTAGTATTACACTATTGCTTGACTCATATGATTTTTTTTCTTTGGAAAATCTTTTTTGAGAAATTACAAATTTTTAACGAAATTGTTCGGCAAAATAAAATTTTTTTAATAAAAAGATTTTTTTTATTTGAAAATTACTCAGCGCTCCTTTTTACATGTTTGCAAAAAAATGTGTTTTTTTAAATACGAAAAAGCATCACTGTGTTATTCCAATTGCCAATGAAAAAGTTATCACAAAAAGGTATTGTAATAACGATCCTCTCTACACCCTTCTTTTTTCCTTTCCATGCGACCGCCGCACAACTGCAGCTGTCGTGCATATCTCTCCGCCCGCCGCCGCCGGTCGTCGCATCGCCGTGCGTCCCGTCCTTTCTTGGAAGGACCCGAACGCCTATTCCTTATCTCCCCCTAACATACACAATCCTATGCTCGACTATTGCATTCCCTTTTTTCTCACCACTGACCACCTTCCAGGAATCTGAAACATTTGCCTTTTCCAGTATTTTCCGACTCCGAAATTCCATCCCCACTATCTGAACTTTCCCACGGGATAGATCTATAAGTACGACCCTCCACCTATGCTAGTCAGTCAGTAAGTCACCGAATTTCTGCGCGTTCACTCTGTACCGCTCTTATTAAATAAACGTCTTAAGCAGTTTGCCACAGTTTTTACCGAGTCCTTCCGTCCTAATACCGCGTTCTGTGGCCGAGTTGGCTGCCCGAAATACTAAATAATATAAAAACAGCCATCCGCGACATCACAGTATTCACTTTCGGAAGACTTTGAACACTACAGTTGTATCAAATAGAATGAAAGGTCCAACGCAGCACACACGGTGTATACGAGATTTGTAGGTACAGGATTGTAAAAAGAAAACGTCGTATCACTAATCACTTGGGATTGTTAGTTCGTAACGGTGTTCTTGTCAGGTAAAAAAATCCTCGGGTTTGAATGTAAAAAATTGTAGATGTTTCGTTTTTTAAATCGAAATAATTTTAAAAAATATATGGAATAACCACTCCCCCCCCCCTTCCCCACAAACTCTAATAATAAAATATGGTGGCGAAAGATGTGTTTTTTATTTACATATAATGTTGTTATATATGTATTTAATCTGCTACTAATTGACACATTTCAAGTAGCCCGCGTAGTGACGAATTTTCATATTAAGTAGAATAATAAACAAAAAAATTCGCCCAAAAAGACGTTTATATAAAAAAAAAAATATGTGTATCAAAATCTCAAAAAAAATGGAAAAAAGTCAAATCAAACCAGCCAAGTAGTACATACACGGAAATGCTTCCAAAAAGATTTTTATCAAAACATTCTAAAAAAAAATACAAGATGCAAAAAATCTTGACAAAAAAAAACTTGGCGAGCCAGATTTTTTTGCAATTACAGTTACTGCAGTTATTACAGTTACTTTCCCTCTCCCTCGATTATTTGAATGAACCATGTATGACAGCGATTGGAAATAAAAACTGGCACGCCAAGTTTTTTTTGTCAAGATTTTTTGCATCTTGTATTTTTTTTTATATTGTTTTGATAAACATCTTTTTTGAAGCATTTTCGTGTATGTAATACTTAACTGGTTTGATTTGACTTTTCTCGATTCTTTTTTTTGAGATTATGATACACATATATTTTATATTGTTCGGAAGAATTTTGGAAGAATTTACTGTTAAGAGACTGTTTTGATAAACATCTGTTCCGGCAGATTTTTTAAATGTTTAGAGGTTTTTTTGATAAACATATTTTCTGAACGAGAATACAAATTTTAAGTACTTGGCGTACCTTTATACTTTTTTGAAAAAAAAAAGTATTTTTTGCTTTGATTTCACCTATTTTTGACATCCAGGCATGTAGTTTCATTGATTATTACCAAAATGCAGGCAGTACAGAACGAAAACATTGTTTATAGTAGATAATACGATGATATATATAAATAAAAGATCTTGAAAACTAAACGATTCACTAAAAATTATATATTACAATAATAATAATAATGTTTTAAAATATGATTGTAAATTACGAAGTATTTTTGCTTCCTCATAGAGGAAGGTTTGTTTTCGTGAAAAATTTTTTTTAGAGATTTTAGTGTCAGAGTACTTAAAATAGTCCGAAACGTCGAGAAATGTGATTTTTACCTGGCGTCCGGACGCGTGTGCGTGTGCGTGTGCGTGTGCGTGTGCGTGTGCGTGTGCGTGTGCGTGTGCGTGTGCGTGTGCGTGTGCGTGTGCGTGTGCGTGTGCGTGTGCGTGTGCGTGTGCGTGTGCGTGTGCGTGTGCGTGTGCGTGTGCGTGTGCGTGTGCGTGTGCGTGTGCGTGTGCGTGTGCGTGTGCGTGTGCGTGTGCGTGTGCGTGTGCGTGTGCGTGTGCGTGTGCGTGTGCGTGTGCGTGTGCGTGTGCGTGTGCGTGTGCGTGTGCGTGTGCGTGTGCGTGTGCGTGTGCGTGTGCGTGTGCGTGTGCGTGTGCGTGTGCGTGTGCGTGTGCGTGTGCGTGTGCGTGTGCGTGTGCGTGTGCGTGTGCGTGTGCGTGTGCGTGTGCGTGTGCGTGTGCGTGTGCGTGTGCGTGTGCGTGTGCGTGTGCGTGTGCGTGTGCGTGTGCGTGTGCGTGTGCGTGTGCGTGTGCGTGTGCGTGTGCGTGTGCGTGTGCGTGTGCGTGTGCGTGTGCGTGTGCGTGTGCGTGTGCGTGTGCGTGTGCGCGTGCGCGTGCGCGTGCGCGTGCGCGTGCGCGTGCGCGTGCGCGTGCGCGTGCGCGTGCGCGTGCGCGTGCGCGTGCGCGTGCGCGTGCGCGTGCGCGTGCGCGTGCGCGTATCTGTGTGACAGACTTGCGTCTTTTAAAACGACTATAACTCGGAAACGGTTCGAGATAGCCCGTTGAAATTTGGTACACTCGTAGAGTGGTCATGTATCTTCCCTCGGTGCAATTTTCATGAAGATTGAGGCCCGTTTCGAGATTTTACGCGATTTTGAAATTTTTGAAAAAACGTCGTGGTAGCTCTAACTTGCGTAAAATTAGAGCAATCGTCCTAAAACTGCCCACAAATATACTATTTTGATCAAAGACTTTTGGTATTGAATTTGGTAAAAATTCATCAAAGGGATAAGATTTTATGTGACTTTGAGATTATCTGAGTTTTTTGAAAAATGACTAAAAACGGTCTAATTCGAGTAAATATGGAGGTATCGATCGAAAATTTGACATGGGAATGGACTAACACTGTACAATGTTTCATATTAAATTTGGCGAAAATGGATCGAAACGTTAAAATTTTATGGGATTTTGACATTTTTGAATTTTTTTGAAAAGTTGTATTTTTTGTCCGACACGAGTTTATGTATCAAGTGTCGCCCTAGGAGTAAAATAATTCGGAGACTCGTCATCGGTGGGTGAAAAATACATTAGACGTGGCCACAGAACGGTGAATATTGGATAAGTGACTTAATAATTTGAAAAAAAAAAAAAAAAAATTCCAAGACCCTGTATTTTCGTTAATCTAACAAAGCAAAGACATCGGTGTATTTTTTCGCGCTGAACCTAAATCCGCCAGTCGTTTCGCATAAAAGGCAAACACGACGTTGACGTTAAAACAAGTTGAAAATTAAATTTTTCATATCGCTTCCTCATAAAAGTTGAAAATTGAAATTTTCATATGGCTTCCTCATATAAGTTGCAAATTGAAATTTTCATGTGGCTTTCTCATAAAAGCTGCAAATTTAAATTTTCATATGGCTTTCTCATAATGTTCCTTTATTTTCGAAGCTTCCTCTATGAGGAAGCCAACAATACAGAAAATGCTTCCTCATAGAAGAAGTTTCGCAAATAAAGGAACATTATAAGAAAGCCATATGAAAATTTAAATTTGCAGCTTTTATGAGAAAGCCACATGAAAATTTCAATTTGCAACTTATATGAGGAAGCCATATGAAAATTTCAATTTTCAACTTTTTTAACCTGTTATCCATCGATGTCCCTTAAGGCATGTGAAATACCCCGGTCATTAATAAAAACGGTAATTAACTTTTTTCACGGATGCTAGCATCTGCGGTCAACAGAATAGTGTCATCGATAGCTGTAATGTAAACAGTCTTCGATGACACTTTTCTTTTGACCTTAGATATCACCGTTCGTGAAAAAGTTGATTACAATTTTTATTACCGACCGTGGTTTTTCACCCGCTCTTAAGATGGTGTGGTATAATCTCCCGCCCACCCTATGCCCAGTTGGTAATAAAAATTATACTGAATGCCGTTTTGAGACCGCAGGCCGCCGAAGAAAAAGAAAATTGTCTTTCGCTGGAGAATCGGCAGACGCAGGGAAAGATTTTTTTTTGCTCGGGGTCTGCGGTCTCAAAACGGCATTCATTACAGTTTTGGTACCAGCTGAGCACGCGGTAAGTGCGTGGGAGGGTGTTCCACATCACGTTAAAACGCAAACTTCTCTTTTTATACGCTAATTTTGTCAAATATACAAAACTGTTACTTGCAATTATGTATGTATCTGATACAGCTTTCGTTTATCGTTTACAATTAAAACATAAGTTTTGTATCGTATTTGGAAAGTAGGAACTATTTACAGCAGCTTTATTTTTATTTTTGTTATTTTTGTTTGCGGATTCCGTCACTGTGTACTGTACGTATATGTATAAATGTCGTTGAAGACGTTGATTCGCAAGCCCCGGCCGCGAAACTTCGTCATAACGCCCAATAACTTTTAAGGATTAAAATAATAAAAAAAAATTCTTTGGTCTTTCGGGAATAGTAAAATTGTTGTTGAAATTCAATTTTATTCGGTACGTGACTTTATAAGTGTATTCAGTCTTCGATATAAATTATAACTATAGTATTTGTGGTACAACATTTTTACTCGTAATTACGTTAAATTTTTTAAATTTTCAAATTGCTTCCCCATAAAAGTTAAAAATAGAAATTTCCATACGGCTTCCTTATAAAAGTTGAAACTTCAAATTTTCGTATAGCTTTCTCATAATGTTTCTTTGTTCACAAAGTTTCCTCTATGAGAAAGCCAAAAATACAGAAAATGCTTTCTCATAGAAGAAGCTTTATGAATATTGGAACATTATGAGACAGCCATATGAAAATTTCAATTTTCGACATTTTTTGCTTCCTCATAGAGGAAGCTTTGTGATGGTGAAAAAAAAAATTTCGAGATTTTAATGAAAACGTGTTCAGAATGTTCCAAAACATCGAAAAATCACATTTAGAAAAAATGTCCGGATGTATGTGTGTGTGTGTGTGTGTGTGTGGGTGTGTGTGTGTGTGTGTGTGTGTGTGAATCGGAAGCGAGAAATTCAAACCGCTATAACTCGAGAAGGCCTCCACGAATCCGGCTGAAATTTTGCACATAGCTTGTGTGGTTAATAGTCAATGTTTCTGTAAAATGTTGTCCAAAAATTGTCAGTTGTTTTTTTTGTACGCCATTTTTAATTTCTTCGAAAATGTCTGTACGCACTGTAGCGCTCGCAATTTTTTAGCTGTCGGGCTAAAAATGCGTACACAAATAGAATCTGATCACCCGAGGATCCCATTAAAATTTCGAGAAAATCGATCGAACCGTTTAAATTTTATGTCATTTTGAATTTTTTGAATTTCATGCAATTTTTTTTTTTTTTTAAGACGCATTTTTTTCGGATCAAATATTCATCTGTGAATAAAATAAGTGTCAGATTCGTGATCAGCGCGAAAAAATACATAGAATTACAGTCCCGGAGCGACAACTAACCAAAAAGTTTACCAGGCATTTTTATAGCCAAAATTGCAAAAATGAATGATTTTAGGTATTTTTAAACAACGATTTCTTTGCTTTTCGATGGCATCGCGGAAAAACCCAGGTGCCTATCGTGATCTACAGCAAGACATACACAAGACGATAGATATGACGGAGTTGAAAAAGCTATATAAAGAGGTGTCACTTGGATTCCTTGAGTAAAAATTCACAAAAAAAAAAATTCACGAGCGCTCACTTCCATGTATTTTTTCGCGTCAAGCGCAGATCCGACAAAGTGAAGCGTGACGATGGAGTATTTTTTCTCGCTGAATATGAATCGGTCAGCCGTTTTGCATAAAAGTCTAACAAGACGTTGACGGTGAAAAAAGTTGGAAATTGAAATTTTCATATCGCTTTCTCATAATGTTCCTTCATTCGCGAAGCTTCCTCTATGAGGAAGCCAAAAATACAGACAATGCTTCCTCATAGAAGAGGCTTCGCGAATAAAGGAACATTATGAGAAAGCGATATGAAAATTTCAATTTCCAACTTTATGAGGAAGCGCTATGAAAATTTCAATTTTCAACTTTTTTTAAAATTTTTTTTACAATTGTTTGAAATTCTTTTAAGATTGTATTAAGATTGTTTGTTTGTTATTTTGAAGATTGTTTAAAATTGTCTTCCAATAGACATTTTTTTGCAACATAAAAAATTTTAAGCCCTAGTTGTAGCATTTCTGTTTTTATTTCTTTTTTTGTTGATTAACATTATTTTTTATATACAATATAAAATAGTCTAATTGCTTGATAGTCCTATCACTGTTTCTGCACTATGTATTGATTTAAGTAAAACAGAATCATCGCTCTGTTTTATTTGGACTTATATTGGAGGAAATGGTTTGAGTGCAGATGTGTCCTATTCTAAGCTTTGGCGCAGAAGCAATAATATAACATTTACCTGTTTTGGATGGTGACGAAAGGCTCCTCCGACTTCTGAAGTAGTTGCTCTTGATGCTCTGGACCTTCGAAGGCAGGAGCATCAATATCAGAAGGTGGTTTTCATCATGCGTAGCTAAAAAAAATGATCAGTACCTCTGAAGTTCCAGGGCATCGAGGGCATCTGTGTGTAGAGCTGGAGATGCCTTTCACCACCATATGCAACAAGTATATTTATAAATTATAAATTTTCACTGCGAGCCTTTAATTATATATTCTCTTTATATTGTTCCCATCAACAAGGGGAAATGTTTCAAATAGAATGCCAGCACCGTCAGGAAAAGATTTATTCCTCAGTTTAGATAGGTGAATAAGTTTATGTTTTTCTGACAGAGCGTAGATTCTATTTTAAAAAAAAACTGAATTATTTTCCTCTCAAATATATTCGTGTAACATTTTATGGTGACGAAAGTCACCTTAGACTCCTTAAGTAGCTGCTCTTGATGCTCTGGACCTTTGAAGGCAGCTGCGTCAGGATCAGGAGGCGATTTTCATGATGTGTAGCTAAAAACAAACTTATCTCTCTCGCATGATGAGTAAAGACATCTTTTGATTCTGACGCAGCGTGTTAGAGTGCGTCTGAAGTTTCAAAGCATCGAGGGCATCTGTATGTGGAGCTGCATATGCCTTTCGCTACTACATATAAATGTAAATTTTCACTGGGAACCTTCAATTATACATCGACAAGAGGAAATGTCTCAAATAGAATCCCAGCTCCGTTAGTAAAAGGTTTATTTTTTTACTAACGTATTTACTTATCGGTTTGGATAAATAAATACGTTCATGTTTTCCAGACAGAGCGTAGATTCCAATGTAAAAAACTGAACCATCTTGCTGTCAAATATATCCAATATATTCGTTTAACATTTGGCAAAAGCAAAAATAAAACTAAACTTCAAAAATAGGTTAGTCATAAAAATATCGAGGAAAATTAACTTTACACGTCGAATACATAATTAAAAGAATAAAAATATATTTAATTTATGATTTATGATATTTATAATCAATTTTTTTAGACAAATCTTTTTTATTGACACTTTTACGCACTATTTTTCATTTTTCATTCACTTTCACATTTTTTTCGGTTCCTTCAATTAACTTAAAAAAAATAATTTTGTTTTGCCGAGCGATTAACCGAAGCGCGAAAAGTGCTGCGCTGATGCGAATCCGAGAGAGATGGAAGATGAGTCAGCTGGCGGACGCATGCGCAGTAGACGCGAGGACTCACATCACAGGACACTTTTATAATATTTTCAGACCTCGTGAGGGGTACGATTTCCGTATCTCAGCATTTACCTAACACTTATGATCGTAACTAGGCGCGTTGGAAAGCTCCTGTCCTATATATATCATAAAAGTGTCGTCGGAATTCCGATCTGATGCTTCGTTTTCGAGAAAATCGAGAAGCAAGAATCCACTTCCGGCATTTTGAAGTACTTGGTATTTGAAGTATACTTGGTAGCGTCTTGCTCAACTCGCTTAAAAACTTTTTTTAAGTACTTGGCGTCGAGATGCTACCGCGTCTCTTGATTAAGTAGAATAGAATCTTAAATAGCATTATATGAAGTAGAACTTCGCGGAAAAATCTTGCCATCTCGTGACTAATCTAAAAAGTTGCGCAATTTCACATAGAATTTTTATAATATTTTCTTTTTCATATTCATCATGACAAAGTTGATGAAAAACTATATTTTCCACTTAAACATCGTATAACACAACACGATGTGATTAAAATCACCAAGATATTAATCTTTTAAAAAGAGGCCTTACAGAAAAAATAGTTTTTATAAAAATCATACGGTCGGAAATATCGATCGGAAGTCCAAATAAAAAATACGTGTCTTCTCTTTTTCAAAACAGTTTTCGAAAAAAATTGGAGCATTGCCTCCCGCACTTCATCGATGGGATTCCTGTAAGCCCCCTTCAAGAGTGCCAATAACATATAGTGTTATGACATATTAAATAGTCGAACTGTATTAAAATATATCCACGAATCGTGGCATTTTTTATTTTTCGTTCCTTCTCAACATAGTTCACTACACATCTGCTAATATTAGTTTTCAAAATGTTTTTTACCGTTTCAGAAATATTTCAGATGTATGAAAGATTAAGTTTATTTCTTAAAGAATTCGTAATGTTTCGTTATTTTAATATTTTGTAAAATTTTGAAATATTTAAACTATTTCCGAAATGTTTCGTTGCAATATTTTGGGAGAATATTTCAAAATATTATTTCCATATATTTCTAAAATATTTCGGAATTTTTTAAAGAATGAATTTATGTCTGAAATGTTTTCAAAATATTTCGTGCTATATGGGTTTACTGAACACTTTTTTGAAGATAAATACTTTCAATTTTCAATATCAAAAAACTGAATGTACCATTTGATGTATTCAATTCAGAGTTAGGAAGACAACAATGAGCAAGCAATGTGTAATTTTTTTTAAAGGTTCACGGACCGCGAAACCATTACTCATTTGTTGAAAAATGGATAATTAAACTCACCTGCGCTATCCATTTTCTAAAAAATGGGTAGTGGAATCCAATCCCATTATCAATTAAAAGAAATATGCAAAGTGATTTGTAGATACTTTCCCGCGTAGAAAAAAGCAGTATGGGTTTGACTTTGGGTCGACTCTAGGTAGGACGATGGAATCGATCTTGGACGACCGATGGGATTGATCTGGGAAAACCGATGGGATTGATCTAGGAAAACCGATGGGCACTATATGGGGTTTGGGACCCAGCCATATCCGTCCCGGACGCTTTCTCATTGTGATTCCCATCCAATTCCTACGGAATTTTCGACAGTCGATCTCGCATGTTTTCCCACAGGTTTTCCCATAGTTATTCCCATTGAACGGACTCGGTCTACTCGGTTTTAATTTCGCTCTAGCCGCATACTGATAGACTCGCGTGAGAACCTCTGCCCCCAAGCCGAATCGATCCGAGCTCTACCTTACCTACGCGAGATATTCGTATCAGTCGATACCGACAGCGGTAATGTGTGGTAACGAAATGTGTTGGAAAACTTTGTGGTGGTTTTAACGTGATGGATCGAAATGGGCTGTAACGCCGTTGTGCGTTATCGAGTAGTGTTGTAAAGAGTGTGTGTAGTAACGGGTAGGTGTAGAGAAGAATGTGTGCAAATGATTTGCGTTGAAATAAAAAGCGGGGTAAAATTCGAGCGTTCAAACGGTTCAGTGCGCCAAGCCATGAGTATAATGGAAATGTGTACAATCGAAACGTCTTGAATAACGCATGTGAATATTAAAAATGTGGAGGAATTGGAGTGTGTTCGATCAGGTTTGTGAAGAAATAAATGTATTGGCTCGAGACCGTCGCGTATCGAGTTGCGCGGTAAAATTTGTGTGTTCAAACTGTTTGTGCGGCAAGCAATGTGTATAATCGAAATGTGTAATATCGAAATGTCGTGGAGAACGCATGTGAACATTAAAAATGTAAAGGAAAAGTCGTGTGTGCTATAGAGTTTGTGGAGAAACGAATGTGATGGATCGGTGCTGTGGTGGAAAGAATTGTGCGGAAAAGAAGGGCTGCCAATTATGGTAAGCGGATACTTGTAATTATTATTTTCACTTGCGTAAGCCGATATATCAACAAGATCAGCCTGCCAAGTTTCATCGAGACCACGAATATCGACATGATGACAAGGATAATTAGGTCGAGCTGATTGATGCAACTCCTCTACGAGTGCTTTCTCCCGACTGCCCGCTAGGGCAAAAAGACGGGAGTTATGCGTTTCACCGCGATGAGCGATTTCGTTGTCCGCGATGTTCTTGTGAACGGCGGAAAATTACTTGACGAAATTTGATACAGCTATTCTATGACGCACCGTCATCAATGTTTTCAGAGAAAAATTTAAATCTGTACAATATTGGTAGAAATACATGCGATTTATTAAATAGTCTCTCGAATATATCAACAATTGAGCGCCATTTTCTGCGATATATTTTCGGAACTCCACAATGTTGGTTGGCCGCCCGATCTCGGTATACCATAACCTCAAACGCACAAAGTATAGTACGTAATCGTTTAAATAAATAATAATTATTATTATTATGAAATAAAAAATATCATTAAAAAAAATCGTTAATGTAATCGCTTGTTTTTTTCTCACGTTACTAGCACATCAATAAATGTAACTGTAATAATAATAATCAACGTTCGCGAAAAGAAATTGAAATAAATTAATACTACAAATTTTTTTTATAAAAAGACCAATGATAGCTACTATTGCTGTAGCTACTATTTCTGGCATACCTACTAACATAAGAATATGCCATAGTTGACTGAAATAAATGCCATGTGGGTACCCAGTAACTAATTTTGGCACCTGATTTAATAGTTGGAGATTCCCTAGGGGCAAACTTTAAAAAGTATGAATAAAAATGAAAACAAAAAAACATCTTTAAAAAAAGTACAAAAAAAATAGTTAATAAAAAGTATTTTCAAAAAGGATAAAATAATTCAATGTATGTAACAATAATTAATATTGTCAGTAAATAATAATAGTAATAATTAACAATAAAGAATAATAACATAATCAATTAATCGTAATTATATCAATTCATTCATAATTTTCGCTACAGTCGGGAGACGTCTTCCCTCACAACGTAGTACTATAGCTAATCTTCGCGGTCACGGAGTGGATTAAATTTACAGACGTCTCCTGACTGTAGCACAGATTATGAATGAATTGATATAATTACGATTAATTAATTATGTTAATATTCTTTATTGTTAATTATTACTATTATTGTTTACTGACAATATTAATTATTGTTACATACATGAATTATTTTATCCTTTTTTTAAAGCGTGTAGTCTAGAATCCAAATCGGAAATGGCTTTAGAATTTCGCGTTGCCAAGTCTTGTACTGTTTCAAGGTCGACATTTAGAGTTTTAATAATATTCTGTATCATCGCTTCGAGACCTTGAACCAATAATAGAATACTATCATTTATTTATTTTCGTAAAAGTTTGACGGTGTTAGGTATTTTGGGGTGTACGGTGTTTAACGTTGCAGCATCACTCTGCTGTTTCGGATTGGCCACGTTGCTGACAAGGAACGTCAGTTTGGTGTCCCCCTCCTATTTTAATAAAACTCACGTATGTTGTAGAGCATTGAAAAGTAAAAGACACGTATTTTCTTATGTGCGGAAAAACCTTTCTACGGGGTGAAATCGCCCTTCAAAGTTAGGCATATCGAGGGGTGATTATGCAGTTTCACCCAGAAGGCGTCAACCGATTTTAATGAAACAAAAACCAAAATACTCCTCAGTGAAGACAATGAAAATTCCACGTGAAGTTGAGGAAAAAAAATTCATTTGCAGGGGTGAACCACCCCCTGATTCTTCAATTTTCCACACTACATAAAAAACTATCCAGCCAAATTAAACGGAACATGTACCATTTGGAACGGCAAATGAAAATTAAGTTGACGTGTTTTTGAACATTCGCAGGGAAAAGAGTTTAGGGGGTGAACTACCCCTTATCCAATAGTATGTATATTTATGCATACGTTTTCGTTTCTCGTTATTCAAATCTTAAAGAGTTGCTGGCGTTCACTCATTGTGCTGATTTTGTGCTTATCAATAATTTACCGTCATGTTTATTATGTCAATCTGATAAAAATACTTTCGACTCAATAAGAGGTGTTTTATACTGTAACATGAGCAAGGCTCCGTACAATAATTTCCGGATTTGCGCACCTCCTTAAGAGGAACGGACACTCAACCGGAAGGATTCGTGGACTCGAGTGTCTAGGAATTCTGGGTTGGTGTGTCAGAGACGTTTTTTATATGAAACGATAATAATTTTTATTTATAAGATGACAAGCTCTCATGTGATTACACGTATTTCTATTCCTTGAATCGACTTGTTTGATTTATTATGGTTCAAAATATTCTGTCCATTGATAACAACATTCGTGAAAAACGATTATTCAGATGCTCGGATCTTATTTCTCTTTATCTAGAATAATTTAATTTCTTGAAGTCGGGATATTAAGTCGAAAGTATTTATTCGCGTGTGGACCGCACTACGCATGCGCGGGCAGCTTCTCGATCGTCGCGAAGTCCAGCTGGCCGCTGTGCTCGGCTGTCTCGTTCTGACGTCACGGCGCGGCGATCGACGGTGAAAGCTCGCTCACCTCGCGATTTGCAATTGGTGTTAATTCGACAATTGGACGTTTTTACCTTGAACTGTCGTTGTGGTCGACTTCAGGGGAAGTGAATTAACCCCTGGATGTGACTTTCTCGGGACCGTGGTGTTTTATTTTTCACCTTGACACTTATGACTTTTCTGTCCAGTCACTTTAGTCACTTTACCGATTCGTTCCGATCGTTGCACCGGTTAACACTTTGTAGATTATTGCTCGCACCAAGTTTCACCTGACCATCTTCAATAACACCAATTGTTTATCAGTCTCGCTCGGCGCAGTTTTGTCTTCACCAGTTATTCTTCATTTCCACAAAAATGTATAAGTCCAATCGGTACTAATTTTTATAAGTTCACTTTGCACTAAATTTTATAAGTGCGAATCGGCATAATTTTCATAAGTCCAAATTGCCACAAAATTTCACAAGTCAAAATGTCACAAATTTTATAAGTCCTCGGCACGAAAATTTATAAGTTCTTTTTCGGCACGAGTTGCACAAGTCCAAATCGGCACAGAATTTTATAAGTCCGAACGGCACAAAATTTATAAGTCCACAGTAGCGCAAAATTTATAAGTCCTTTTTGGCACTGTTTCACGACTATTTCACTTATTTCACTTTTCACGTTTCACTTTTACTTTTCACTTTTATTCCTTGAGAGTTGTCCGCTGGTAAGGTAGATCCGATGAACTGATGATCGAAGAACTGAACTCCTCGACTGCCGAAATCGCCGTCTTTTATACCCCGATTTTGGACTCCCACTCCGTCGGTTTGGCAGATTTCTGGCGGACTCGCGTCTGCGTGCGATCGGCCGATTATTAATTTTATGATTGGTTCTCCGCGGGGAGCTCCCCTTGCCCTCCAATACCGTGTCGGTATTGCTGTGACGATCATCCGGTGTTACCCGCTGAGCTAATGGTGTGCTCTCAATCTGCTCGGTCGGTGCCGTTTGCAAATTCAGTGTCGTCACTTTCGTCCAATCAGCGAGGCCGATTTTCCCTCGCTTTCGCCTTTCCTCGACCTTGAGCGTGCTTTCGCCGCAAGCCCGCTCGGCAGCGCCGCGGTGCTTCCGATCTCTCGTCTGCGCTTGCGCTCGGTTCGATATCGATCGAGCCGCTGCTCGATCGTGGAAGGTGGCGCCACTTACACCTCGCGCTATCTCACTCTATGCCAATAATATCGTGTTTGGCTCGGCCTCAGGTGGTCGCCGATAGCCAAGCAGTCACAATACATAGGCGGCTATCTGGAGCAGCGTATTATCTGCTGATGTCGGAAAAAAAACGGAGTTGAAATTATCGAGGAACAATCGCCAGATTTTCAAGAGCCTTTCAAGCAAAATTATATCAACGCTATCGAAGACACTCTTTGGCAACATGATGAAGGTCCAGTGTATTCTGATACTTGTTCTGAAGTCGAAGAGGACTTAAGCTATGATTGTAAACGGAAAGCAGTCAAATACTGGAGATCCGGTAAAAAGAAAAATTACAGTGTCGATGTCGTCAACCAGAAATTCAGAAAAGTCAAATCTATACGACAATTAAGACGCTGGGCAAATCAAATAAACAAAGGTGGGACCTGCAAAGAGAAATTAGCTCGAATCTCTGAATATACTTTGAAAAACATGCAAGCCGCTGTCGATGCTGGTTTCATTGTTCATGATATCGACCTTCAAAAGTGGGCTCTACAAGCTAAAAAAGAGATAGGTCACGAAGACGTTCGTTTTAAAGCGATTGGCTTTGGAAGTTCAAGAAATCACATTGTATTGTATCAAGGAAAATTAATAAATTCGTAACACGAAAGACTATAGAAAACGAACAAGTTTTAAGGATTAATGCAGAAAACTTCGTGAATGAAATTAAACCATATATTCAAAAATATGGAGTGGATAACATATATAATTCAGATCAGAGCGGCTTTCAACTGGAAATCTACTGTGGCAGGACTCTGACGATTGAAGGAACTAAACAAGTGGAATGTATAGTATAATCCGTATCTGCTACCACTCATAGCTACACGATCCAGCCAACCATAAATGCAGATGGAAAATTACTTTCACCCCTTTTCATCGTTCTAAAAGAGGGAAAGGGTGAGTTCGGACCAATCGTGGAAGAAAATTTATTCAGGCCAGAGAACGTATTTTTAACAGCATATTTCCGCAGTGTATTTTCGATGGAAATCCGGGAAAATTACTCCAGGTATGAACAAGAATGATAGCCAGAAAATATTGAACATAGGTTGATTTATACTATATCGATAACCAATATCTTCTTATGTACAGAGCACTTCAAAGTTTGGTTGGAAAAAGTATTCTTCCCCAACACCGGCTATGACAGCGTATTGTTGATAGACTCACGGAGTGGATACTGCCCAGAAGTTGTTCGAAAAGCAACGCCTCGGGGTAAAAAAATTATCACAAAGATAATACCTAAAGGCACAACAGGGAAAATCCAACCCCTCGACGTTTTTGGTTTCCGAATATGGAAAAATGTTGTACGACATTTTTCCGACAGTGTATTATTACTTAATTTTGATATTAATTTATACTTGATATTATATTATATACTTATTTTGATATTAATTTTGATATTAATTTACGCTCGCACACAATCAACTTTCATCACCCTGTAACTGTCTGGCTATCCCCGAGCACCCGATGCGTAGTCAAATCCGCGGCTATCAACACCAAATAAGAGAGCGCGAGGTGTAAGTGGCGCCATCTGTCAGGATCGAGCGGCGGCTCGATCGATATCGAACCAAGCGCAAGCGCAGACGAGAGATCGGAAGCACCGCGGCGCTGCCGAGCGGGCTTGCGGCGAAAGCACGCTCAAGGTCGAAGAAAGGCGAAAGCGAGGGAAAATCGGCCTCGCCGATTGGACAGAAATGACGACACGACGAGTTGCACACGGCACCGACTGAGCAGATTGAGAGCACACCATTAGCTCAGCGCGTAACACCGGATGATCGTCACGATAATACCGACCCGGGATTGGAGGGCAAAGGAAGAGCAAGGCTTGCAGCCAATAAGAAATTTAATCATCAAGCGGCCGCACGCAGACGCGAATCCGCCAGAAATCTGCCAAACCGACGGAGTGGGAGTCCAAAATCGGGGTATAAGGACGGCGATTTCGGCAGTCGATCATCAGTTCTTCGATCATCAGTTCAACGATCTACCTTACCAGCGGACAACTCTCCAGGACTAAAAGTGAAAAGTCAAAGTGCAAAGTGAGTAAAAGTGAAATAAAGTGAAATAGTGCCAAAATGGACTTATAAAATTTGTGCCGATTTGGACTTGTAAAAATTGTGCCGTTTCGGACTTATAAAATCTGTGCCGTTTCGGACTTATAAAATCTGTGCTGATTTGGACTTGTGAAACTCGTGCCGAAAAAGGACTTATGAATTTTCGTGCCGAGGACTTATAAAATTTGTGACATGCTGACTTGTGAAATTTCGTGCCAAATTCAAACTTATAAAAATTGTGCAACGCTGGACTGGTAAAGATCGGTACCGAAGAAGGACTTATAATTTCTCGTGCCAAGTGAACAGATAATGAACGTGCCAAGTCGGACTTAGATATTTGTGCCGAATTGGAACTTAGAACGTTACGGGTGAGCAAGACTGACTAAGACTCTCAAGTAACGAAAATTGAGAACAGTGAAACTCGAAGAACATTCGGAACGCGTCGGTAAAGTGACCAGAGTGACCGTCAGAAAAGCCTTAAATATCACGTAAGAATTTTATAACTTCCAGGACATAAAAAAGTCATACACAGGGTAAGGTTCACCTCCCCTGAACACGAATATAACAACAATTTAAGGTAAAAACGTCACAGGTCAATTTAAACACCAATTGCAAATCGCGAGGTGAGCGGGCCGTCGCCGTCGATCGCCGTGCCGTGACGTCACAACGAGACAGCCGAGCGCGACGACCAGCTGGATTCAGCGATGATCGAGGAGCTGCCCGCACATGCGTAGTGCAGCCCACACGCGAATAAAATCAGTCGCTTAATATTCCGACTTCAAGCAATTAAATTATTCACGATAAAGAGAAATAAGATCCGAGCATAAGAATAATCGATTTTCACAAATTTTGTTATCGACTGAAATAAATAGCTTGAACGATAATAAAGAAACGAATTAATTTAAGGAAGAGAAACACTGGTAATCATACGAGAGCTTTTCAATTTACAAATAAAAATTATTATTGTTTCACTTAAAAAACGTGTGACACACCAACCCATAATTCCTAGACGCTCGAGTCCAGGAATCCTTCCGTTTGAGTGCCCGTTCCTCTTAAGGAGGTGCGCAAATACGGAAATTATTGTACGAAGCATTTGCTCCTGTTACAGTACTTGGCGTCGAGACGCTACCGCGTCTCTTGATAATTTTATAATTTCAAATCCGCACAAAGTTTTATCAGTCGAAATGGCACAATTATTATAAGTCTAAATTGGCACAGATTTTATAAGTCCGAATCGCACAAAATTTATAAGTCCAAATCGCACAAATTTGATAAGTTATTTTCACTCGGCACAGAATTTTATAAGTCCTTTTTGGCACTATCTCAATTAATTTCACTTATTTCAATATTACTTTCCACTGGTACTTTTCACTTTTCACTGGTAGTCTTGGAGAAATGGCCGATGGTAATGTAGATCATTGAACTGATGATCGACTGTCGAAATCGTCGTCTTTTATACCCCGATTTTGGACTCCTACTCCGTTGGTTTGGCAGATTTCTGGCGGAATCGCGTCTGCGTGTGGTCGGCCCTTTCTTAATTTTTCTATTGGTTGATTGCATTATTCCTGCCTCACCCTCCAATCCCGGGTCGGTATTATCGTGACGATTATCTGGTGTTACCCACCGGGCTAATCGTATACTCGGTCGGTGTCGTCTATCTTCTAGAGTGTCGTCATCGTTGGTCAATTGGCTGTGCCGGTTTTCCCTCGTTTTTCGATCTTATTCGGCCTTGAGCGAGTTTTCGTCGTATTGCCGCGGGACAGCGCCGCTGCGCTTCCGAATCCTCGATGTTGTTGACTCCTGCGCATGCGCGACGCTCCGCATCGATCCAGCTGCCGCTCGATGCCGTTGGATGGCGCCACTTGTCTCTCAGCGGGTTCGTCCGATGATCCCCCTCTTCTGTTAGTGCTTCCCGGGCTCTGGCGGTGTTGTGTCACCGAGGCCACACGGGAGCTATCTAATTGGTTATGGGGGGGGGGGAGTTACAATACAATATATAAAAAATATTTTATTATCCCACCCCAGCAAAAATTCTTTACAATATTAAAAAATGAAGCAAAACGATATAGTAATATATATAGTTATAGTATATAATTAGGGGTTTTCACAAATATATAACGAAGCCCCCAACTCGAAATCAAAGATTGTTCGTGTCAACGTACGCACACACATCGTGAAACAGTTTGGTGTCCGCAAGCCTCCACTTTTCCCCCCACGTGAGGCCTACCTTCCGCTCAATCACAAATAAATTATAATCGATCGCGTATTCGCCAAAATCGCGTGGATCATCGCCTCTCGGCCCGCTATATCTATAGCTATAAGCGTCATCGCGTTGGCCCACCGCGGGTATACCTATACCTTGTTGACTCGCTCGCCGCGTACCGCTGGTATACCTATATCGTCCGGCCTTATCGCTGCCCGGACAATAGTTTCCCTGGACTCGGGCAATACCTTCCCGGTTAGCGCGGCAACTCGTCGTGCCGTGTGCCGAGTGACGTCACCAGCGGTACGCGACAGCGATGCGGCACGCGTATCGGTAAATACGTTTATCTTCCGACGATGATTTAGCTCCGTTAATGAATTATTTTTGTTCCTTTCTTTTTACCATTGGGAAGCTAACGTCGTTAGCTTTCCAACGGTACCCCTACCGTGGGGAATTTCATTGTTTTAAGATCCCTTTTTTCGACTGATAGATATTCGATATTTCAAACGATCGATAACCCGAGTTTCCCGTAATCGGGAGATTATTTCGCCTCCCGAGCGGATCTGAATT
Source organism: Exephanes ischioxanthus (assembly GCA_958510785.1). NCBI lineage: Eukaryota > Metazoa > Arthropoda > Insecta > Hymenoptera > Ichneumonidae > Exephanes > Exephanes ischioxanthus. The sequence continues at coordinate 15,129,040 of OY294026.1, forward strand.
AATTAATTTGGGCAATTAACGATCGCCGAACACGAATATCCCACTAGGGGAAAATAGGGTTAAATTTATTTTCTCTACCTACTCGTATTTTTTTGAGCCCGTTCCTCCCAAAGGTTCGGGAGTTATTCGTCTTTTTCCGCCGAAAATTAGAATTAACATAATTCATGAAATTACGAAATTATTATTTTTTGTGTTATTATAAATACCGCTACCCCCTCGATATATACATTAAAAAAATCCGTATTTTTTGCTCTTCCTGTTAACATAGAATTGTATCGATTCGATGAAGACAAGAGGGGAGCTGGCCGATTAATTGATATTCGTGCGACTCAGAATTCGCGCGATTGAACGCGCGCGCACTGATTTCGCGACAAGGAGCCTCTCTCCAGGGTCCGCGCTCGTCAATATAGATCGGCCAGTTCGCCTCGTTCTTCGCCTTACACGCCCAACGACTACTGTACGCCTTGGAAAGCCATTAAAGCAACTCTACACATACTCTGGATCTTTACTTCGGCTCTCCCTTGGACAACTCTCGGTTTACCAACCCGCACTTTTCAGTGCGTCTAACGTAGACCGACTCCCGTGACACCTTCTGGCTTCGACTTCGGCTTCCGCACGGACATTCTCGCTACATCAAACCCGCACTTTTCAGTGCGTACTACGGAACGTCTCCACGGTTCACCGACTCGGCAGCCCACCGGAATTTCTTCGCTTCGGCACAATCTCGCTCTTTTCAGAGCGAGATACGGCAACCAAACCCGCTCTTTTCAGAGCGTTTCAAACGTATACCGATCTCCGGATCGGCACCCCTCGCTTTACCCACTTCCTCCCCCCTCGCCCCGATATTTGGGAAACGCTTTGTGCTCCCTTACGGGCGCACGACTGCCAAATATCGGGAGTCGAGGTTACCTCCTCCTTCACTCCGGTTCTCGACATTTTTTCGTCCGCCTCCTACACGTCTCCAGCTGTTAACGTGCTCCTGCTGCAGGAAGCATCGAGCGGCCGAGGCTGTAGGAGTCACCCCGCCTCCCGGTAATCCTTCCGACTCATCGTGTCGACTGCCCATCGCACGTCGCAACGAGTCCCACCCTTTGCCGGGCACACTTCGAGCCACTCCGCCGATCGCAACATCCGTTAGTCGGGGCCTTCTGCCCCGCAAGATTTTACCACCGTACCGTAGTGACGTCCTTTCGACGATCACCCGCGACCGACGCCCAGAATTAATCGATCCACGGACGATTAATTGTCGGCTCGCGTCCCCCCTAATTTTTGCTAACCTCGACTCGCGAGAGCCGAAGTTATCAAGTTCATCGTTATCACTGGCGAAAATTGTCACAAATTGTCGAAGAATTCCATGCCACCCAATTCATTGCTCGGATCATCTGCATGAATCTCATACGGGTGTTGCTGCTGTTGCCGCTGCCACTGCTGGATCTTTTTCTTCTTGCTCCGCATCATCGGTTCACAGGCTTTTTTCACAGGCACGTTCCTATCTGGCAGATAGGAACGTGGCGAATTCGTTGCCCACCTCGACGACAATCCTCTTGCCGTATGTTGTTTGAACGAATTTAATGCCTGTGATTAGATGGCCCTTCTGCACCTCCCAGTCTTTCAGCTTGTTTGTTGGAAGGAATTCTGCGATCTTGCCCACCACGTTGATTGCAGAGAAATCCATTTTCTGTTGAACCTCGAAATTTCTTGCGATAAGAGATGCAGATCCGATCTTGTACGAATCAGACTTTTAACTTCTTCGATGTTTTCCAAAAGTAGTCGGATTCGTTCTTTGAGCTCCACACGTCTGTCCTGCATTACGTTCTGGTTTGATCTGAGTCAAATTAGCAGCATCCGATTTTTTTAGGCTCAACCCCCTTCCAAAGTCCTCACCGATTTTTCGAGCTTAACCCCCTCTCAAAATCTCATCAATAATGTCCGCCTTTTTTCTTTAACAAACTTTGTTATTTATTTTGTCATCGACACTTTGAAAGCCCCTTATTATCTTTGCATTTATCGCAGTTATCCATAAACACTTCTCACATTCTCGACGACGAGGTGCTGGTCCATCGATATGCGTTCGCATATCAGGGGTATTCCAATGCTCCATAAGAGGAAAGTACGATCTTAGTTCAACATCCTCATGGAGATGCGCGGGCAGCCGATCCCTTAAATGATGAATTTGCTTACTTCAATATCGCAAAAGCTGAGGTTTCGTGATATTTTTCAGCTCAGCCTCTGTTAATTCCCACAGATTTTTAATATTATGAACCGCGAGTACACCATCAATTGAATTCATCTTGCCTTCGAGTTAAGAAATGAGCTCCACGTCTCACGACTCTGGAGTCGATATTGTACACTCGATATTATAAACACACAACGATATAAAGCGTTGAATATTCGGTGCGATGATGTTTGTTTACTTAAGAGCCCTCCCCCTATAAGAAATTTTAAGAACAAGGGTCCGACTCATCCATGAGTGTATTGATTTAAGAAATGAGCTCCACGTCTCACGACGAACAAGAGCCTGACTCATTATGCATTCATTGGGTATAACTGTTCTATTCAATATTTGTTTATAAATGTTTATCGCAATAATAAATTTCCATAGTGACAAGTGGTATAAGATATTTGAAGTGTTTGTATATATTATCGTCCTAACAACCACTTGATGAAAATTCGAATTCAACTCGTGTCTGTTGATTTATTACTGTTTACATTATAGGTGATAATTGACAACTCTTGAGGGGTAACCAAGCGGAACATAAAAAAAAAAATTCAACCACCAAAATACCCACCTCCCACCTCCTCACCACCCACCGCATACCGCTCCCCGATTCACGTAAAATAAAAAAATAAAATTTCAACCACCCCACCACCCACCACCCGTCTCCCACCTTCTCACCACCCGGTGCATGTCGTTCACCGATTCACACGAAAAAAAATGTCCACCACCCATCCAGCCACCTACCATCCACCTCTTCACCACCGCCGCCCCCCATCCAAACAACCAACCGGCCCCACCCACTCACAGACAACCCACCCGCCCACCACCAAATGGTTCGAGTCCGAGCTAAGAGGTTCGAGTCTGAGTTAAAAATTGTCGGTAAATGTCGGGGTAGATCCTTTCAGTCAGAACCAGCCCTGTTCATCTACTGACATTCGTCGAGATCCGATCATCGGCTGCCAACCTGCTGCCGACTAAAGATAATCGTCGGCCATCCGCACCTGGGTAACTTCAAGCAGCGTGACTGGCGCTAGAGGCGAGACGTTCAAAAGTTCTCGCAAGGATCGTTGATTACAATTACTATAATAGATTCCTAACTTCCTTGCTATTTTGTTCGGCATTTTTTTCTTTTTACTTTCTTTTACATTGTACATTTGGACAATTTTTCATCATGTTTTTAAAAATTTTGTTTGCACATCACATTCCAAGCCGAAATCAGTGGGTTTCGATAAAGAATATACTGATAATTAGTAAAATGCGTAATTTTACCTCAGTAAATTCACGACATAACTTCAGCCCAAAGCGAATGGGATGAAAGGGTCACGCATTGCAGTCTCACCATCAACAACGGAAGGGGCCAATTTTTTTGAGCTATGGACCATGAAAGCCATCTTCTGATTCTGATGCAGTTGCCTTCGAAATCCAAGAGCATCGAAAGCAGCGGTGTGAGGAGTCAGAAATACCTTTTGTCACTATGCGCAACAGTATATATATATATATATATATATATATTGTAACACAAATAATTCAGGAAGAAAAGGGTTGCCTGAAGGCTGCTGTGACACGACGGAATAGAGATTTGATTTCGTATTATAAGCCGCCGTGTTTTGGAATATAGTTCGCCGACCGTCCCCCTTCCCCCTCCCCCCCCCCCCGTTCCCGAGTTAGCTAAGAGCCGAGCGACGTTAAGCGAGCGCTACAGAGTCGACGAGGCCCCGCCCGGGGTGATCAATTTAATGACCCGTACCGTCACGATTGAAGGAGGGAAGGACATTCGTACAAAGGGGTATGATATCATCCCTTTGGTTTCACCGAACGTCATCTGGAGATCGTGGAGGCCCATCCGACCTATTCGCCATGGCAGAGGCTTCCGATCGGCTTTCTCCCCTCGATAAAAAAGACGGGGAGTAGAATAGACCGATCTCAAACGAAAGGAATGAAGCACCTCTGCCTGAGCGATGACGATCAGGGAAACGGGATAGAAGTCGGCGTCGAGGAGCGAGAGAGACGGAACAACAACACGGTAACCGCTTGCTCTGTCCAGTGCTCGAGGCATAATCACGTGCTCCCGAAACCCGAAGTGACGAGAGGAGAGGAACCGAGTTTTTTAAGTGAAACGGTAATAATTATTATTTATAAATTGACAAGCTCTCATATAATTACAAGTTTTTCTCTTTCTTGAATTATTTCGTTTCTTTATTATCGTTCAAGCAATTTATTTCCGTCGAAGACAAAATGTGTGGAGATCGATTATTCTAATACTCGGATCTTATTCCTCTTTATCTAGAATAATTTACTTGCTTGAAGTTAGAATATTAAGCGACAGGATTTTATTCGCGCGTACACCGCACTGCGCATGCGCGGGCGGCTTCTCGATCGTCGCTGAATCCAGCTGGTCGTCGCGCTCGGCTGTCTCGTGGTGACGTCACGACACGGCAATCAACGGTGACAGCCCGTTCACCTCGCGAATTGCAATTGGTGTTTATTTCCGCAATGGATGTTTTTACCTTAATCTGATGGTAGAGTCGTCTTCAGGGGATGTGAACCTTTCCCTGAGTATGCCTTTTGCTGTCCTTGGAGTTATCAAATTATTCCGTTGTACTCGAGGCTTATCTGACGGTCACTTAGGTCACTTTACCAGTTCATTCTGAATGTCACTTTTAGCCGCTCCGGTCACTTGCGAATGTCATGCGGTTTCGTTCACTCGTAATGTCATAAATCCGAGTTCGGCACAATCGTTCTAAGTCCGAATTGGCACGTTTATTCTAAGTCCACTCGGTGTGAAACGTTATAAGTCGAATTTCCGCAATTCTATAAGTTCGAAACGGCACGGATTTTACAAGTCCGAATCGACACAGTTTCTATAATTCCAGCTTTGCACAATTTTTATAAGTCCAAAATTGGCACAGATTTTCATAAGTTTACTTGCCACAAAAGTTTATAAGTCCTTTTTCGGCACGAATTTTATAAGTTCACTCGGCACGAAAACTCATAAGTCCTTTTTCGGCACGAATTTTATAAGTTCATTCGGCACGAAAATTTATAAGTCCAGTTTTTACCAAGTTTCTAAGTCCAAATCGGCACGGATTTTATAAGTCCTTTTTGCACCATTTCACTTTTATTCCTCTTATTTCAATTGGCACTCTTACTTTTCACTTTTCACTTGTAGTCCTTGAGAGTTGTCAGCTGGTAAGGTAGATCCAATAACTGATGATCGAAGAACTGATGATGGCCTTTTTATACCCTGATTTTGCTCCCCTTCTTCGTCGGTTCTGCAGGGTTTTGGCGGATTCGCGTCTGCGTGCGATCCGTGCATATTAATTTTTATGATTGGTTCTCCGCGGGGAGCTCCCCTCGCCGTCCAATCCCGGGTCGGTACTGTCGTGACGATCTTCCGGGTTTATCCGCTGGGCTAATGGCGTGCTCGGTTGGCGCCGTGTGCAACGGTAGTGTCGTCATTTCTGTCCAATCAACGAGGCCGATTTTCCCTCGCTTTCGCCTTTCCTTGACCTTGAGCGTGCTTTCGGATGGATTCCGTAGAACAGCGCCGCTGTGCTTCCGATTCTTCGATGGTATAGGCCTCTGCGCGCGCGCGGCGTTGGTTATCGATCGAGCCGCTGCTCGATCGTGGAAGGTGGCGCCACTTACACCTCGCGCTATCTCACTCTATGCCAATAATATCGTGTTTGGCTCGGCCTCAGGTGGTCGCCGATAGCCAAACAGTCACAGAATATAATCCGATAATCCGCCTTCCACTCCTGTGAAAGCGAGCTCCAGACATCTCTGGCCTTCGCGGACACTCCGTGACAAGAAACCTGTCTCCCTGCGCGTTAAGCTCTAATTCTAATTCTAACGAGATAGCTCAACTCAGTAAGATAGAAAATCGAAGCGTACTGACCGCGCAGCTTGAGCTAGCCCAGCTCCGTTGTCCGCAGCCCATAGGCAACGAACCCCGGATTTCTTGAAAATTAGTGGAAGCAAGTAGAAACGTTCGGAGCATAGAAACCATTAAACACCGATTGCCTCGAGCACACAAACGATTTCACACGGCAGATTTCCTCCACGCTCTTTACTTCCTCGAGCACGTCTGCCGCCGGAGAAAGAGCGTCGAGTTTAATAAAAATTAGTATCCTTGAGCAAGGCCAGCTCCACTTGCCGTACATCGAGGAAAGCAAGTGAATATTGAAAAGAAAAACAAACAACCGTAGAGTCAAATTCATACAAAAATGCTGAATATAATTCAGGAACAAGATCCCTTCAGTCGAGGCGAATCGTCAAAATTATTCGCGAGTCTCATTCGACGAGACTCATAGATAGGACGTGGCCTCGACGAGTCAGCTGCCGTCGGGGCACGGATCATAGGACAACCCAATAGAAGCAACAATAGAACGGACACCCATCCCTTTGAAAAATAGATCCGCCTAATCACCAGAAGCTTCCCGAGCAGAAATTGCCGTCGGGCTGACGTCAGGTCCCTATCAGGCACTGCCTAAGGCTTCATCAGGTCCTGATAAGGCACCTTATCAGGCCCTGATCAGAAGTGTAACGCAGTTGCCCTGTAAGGTCCTGATCAGGCTGCCTGATCACGGCCTAATCAAGGTGCCTGATGGCCTCCTGACAAAAATATAATAAATACTTTTTATTTATTAGCGTTATTTTATCGGACTTGTGAACCTTTAATATTTGTTCTTTAGATTAAATTAACTAATTACTACAATTAAATCACGGAAAAATTAATTTTTAATTCACTCATGGTCGGACTCGAACCAGCGACCTTGCCAATTGGGGACTGCGTTGGCGGTGCCTTAACCAACTCGGCTATCCTCAACTTGAAAAATGTAATGTCGAATTTGCTTTTAAGCTCCGGTAGAAGTATACACACGACTAAATATACTTTTATAAAGTGCCTCACACATGCATTGCCGGCGAAAACTGAAATTCAGTGCGAATTTTGAACACTTTCTAATGAGATAAAAATCGGAAAAAATTAATCATATTGAAGATGCTAGGAATATTGATTTTGTATAGTATATAGTATAGTATATAGTAATATAAAAAAATTATAATAAATAAAAAATAAATGTTTAACAAATAATCAGAAAATCTTCTTTATTAAATCGTTGGAATTATTTCAATTATGTATTTACTTATTAACTTATTAATTAACTTATTAAAACATCCAAATTCGTTGCAGGGTTTCTTAAAAAAAAAATGTCCAACGTAAAAAAATTCTATAAAAAAACCACATCAACTGTAAAAATTGTACAAATTTATTTGAAATTAGAAAAAAAGGTTCACTAATTTTTTTCTAAAAATTTATTTCTCAAATACCTTAGAATCATGTTTTGGAATTTTCATTATGCAAAATGTTCGCTTCCCAAAATCAATGTTCTCCGGGCATGCATAATGCATGCCTGGAGAAAGTTTGCCTGATTTACCTGCTAAGACCCTGGTCGGGGTACTATCAGGCTAGCCTCGTCAAAAGCCAAGGATATCCAGTCAGGTTTCCCGACCTGTACATTATCGGGCCCTGATGAGGCTGGCATCAGGCTCGCCTCATCTGAAGTGAGGATTATTTAGTCGTGCTTCACGACCTGCACCTTATCAGGCCCTCATCAGGCTCGCCTGATCAGGCACGCCCTGGCTATACCTTAACAGGGCCTGATAAGGTATCAGGCAGCCTGATGCCAATTTCTGCTCGGGTTATCACCAACATTCCTCGCCCGTTCCTCACCCGGAAGCTCGTGATGATATTGTATCCGTCTCCGTCGTAGCCGGCGAGGATTTCTGAAGCTTCTTCCCATTCCCAACGAAACAAAAAAAAAAAAGGAAGGAACAAAGGACGAAAACGAGACGCGACCCGACACGACTGCCCGGTGCACGATCCCGCAAAACTCACTCCAAAAACGTGCGTTAGGAGTTACTCCGCGGGGCAATTTAGAATAAAATTACAATATATATATTGTGACGTGGTTTTTCGATCACCGTCACAAAAATATGAATAAATTCATGTTTTACGGATACGGCTATCGATTTAGTTCGGTTAGCCCGTTATAGTTCCCGATTTACTGCTCTTCAGCTGTCCATGTACCGTCCAGCTTCCGTTTAAGTAAAGTTCGTTGAAGTTACGATCCAGTTTAGACTTTGCTGATGAGCTAGAGTGTGCGATAAGCTTTAGGATAAGCCCAAAAAGATTCAGATCAGGTCGGGATTCTCAAATCTATTCGGTGGAGAGAGTCTCGAAGAAATGGGAAACACGAATAGAGGTGAGCCCGACGCGATTTCCGACGTGCAAACCAGGCACTCTGTTTAGGTGATAATGCAGGACGTTGGAGAACAGGCGGAGGTTTCGGTTCGGTACGGGCAAGGTTGGAACACCTTGTGCTGTGTTTTAGTTAAGAGAGAATGAGCCCTGTTTTCACGTCCTGAATTAGGAGTAACGATCGCGACGAATCTCAAAATTACCGCGTTACAGTTTCGGTTCCCGCCTAAGTGACGCTCTGGAATAGTTTGAGAGGGCAGTAGCTATCGGCTAAGGATCTCGCAATAATCATAACGCTTCGTTAGAATATCGTCGTAGGCTTATCAGTCTACCGAGAGTCGTCCTCGAGGCAGCTCGGACCTCTCGCGCGATCGGTGTTTACGTTCGGCCTATTGTCTCGCGCTGAGTCATTCGTTCTCGCTCGCGCTACCGTAGACTCCGGATACCGCTTTCGCTTCGGTTCGTGTATCCCGCTCACGCTACCTGTCTCTTCGCGCGTTCGCTAGAGACTCGTGTGTGCTGTGTTTCGTGCGGATTCAGTTCCGAATTAATTACCGATTTTTCTGTGCTCGAGATGCGTTCTGAGGAATGCTCTTGAGGTGCAGTGATGGGGTTTAAGTTCTCGAGGCATCGTGGGATGCAGTTCCCGCCCATTATTGGATTAAAGTACGCTGATCCGGTGAGTTTATCGTTTCGGTAATTATTCGATCTCGTATCGATGCGCTCTCGTTACGCTCGCTCGACCCTCCGGTCAGCTGAGCGCTCCCGATGCACTAGTGTGCGATCCCGTGGCTTAACAGCCAATAAATCATTGTTCCCGTGTTTAGAATTTTGGAACTCCGATATTTTAGATTTCGCGTTCTATATTTCGCGTTCTAGATTTCGCGTTTTAGATTTCGCGTTACTTTGTTAGCGAAGGATCGCGACACTTCTACCACAACCCGCATCCTGCGCAACCGTGCATTTCCGCAACCGTTCGCCTTCGCGAATGCATCGGCGTTAGTTCTCGTTACCGTTAAGTTCCCGTTCGTGTGATCTCTTTTTTTTTCTGTTTTCGTGTATTTCGGTTCCGGAGGTCGACCCTGCGGAGGTCGACCGTTCCATCGACCTCCAGATTAGTCCGGCTTGGCGATTCCGGTGAAACAAAAATCGGCCCTGTGGAGGTCGGCTGTTCCACCGACCTCCAGTTTAGCCCGGTTGGTAATACCGGCGAAACAAAAATCAACTGGCGCCCACCGGGACGTCGATGCATCCGTAGAAGTGGACGGCCGAAGGTGACGTTTTCTGAGTTCTCGATTTCGCGCTCCGCTCCCGTTCGGTTTGAGCTTCGGTTTTCGCGGTTCCGGTTTTGTTTTTTTCGTCTTGTATCGATTCGCGTTGAGATCTAGGGAAGTCGTCACAACTTTTTTGTCACCAATGATCAGTGGTCGTAAAACGCCTTAATTTCACGTTATTAAATAACATTTTTCTCCCGTTGTTGAAGGATGCTTCACACGTACATTTCCAGCGTACAATTAAGTGACATTTAATGAGAATTTGAACACTTCCTAATGGTATGAAAATCTGAAAAATTCAACTGTATTAAAGGTACCAACAACATTAATTTTGCATAATAATAATGTCAAAAAGTTATTACCAAATTGCTAAAAAAAATGGTTCAACAAATAGTCAGTGGACCTTTTTTATTTTTAAATGAATTCATTAATTTTCTAGAAGCCACATGCATTTTTTCACAATTTTCTGTAATTTTTGAAATTACCGTTTTCGATATTTTTTTCAAGGTCATAACTATGGAACGGTTGGCGCAATCGCCTCGAAACTTTTTGTGCGTACTGTAGTCGTGATACTAAAACATATGCACAATTCGTGCCTCTACATTGATTCTTCAAATTTTCGAGAAAAAAAAACCATTTTGAAATGATAGAAAATTCTGAAAAATTCGTATGAATTCTAAAAAATCAAGGAATCCATTTAAAATAAGAAAATAAAAAGTTGTCTGATGTTTTTCAAACAATTTAGTTTTCTAGTAATTTATTAATGACTTTTTGGCATTATTATTATTCAAAATCAAAGATCGTGACATAATTAGTACGGCTATTTTTAACTCCCGACTGCCCGCTAGGGCAAAAAGACGGGAGTTATGCGTTTCACTGAGGCCCCCCGATTTTGCTATTTTCGTTGTCTCCAGTGTTTGTCGGAACGGCGCAATGTCTCTTGAAAGAATTTGGCACACTAGTTCTGTGTATGTGGAAGTGTGTGTTCGTAGCAAAGGAATAGGAAAATAAATGTGAATTGGCAGAGATAATTAACTTCGAAAAAATAGGCCAAAACCCTATTAGGTGCCCGCCATTATCTACTATTGCCTTTGCGATTATTTGTCGTCTGCTATGAAAATGCTCTAGCTGTGTGCTATTCTATTCTACAGTGCATTGAATTCACTCAACGTGTAGTATAACCTCGAATACGTGTCGAGCTGCGTCTATGCTAATTTGTTCTATATATATTGTTACGGTACGGCCTTTATCGCAGGCCGACGATGCCCAGCGGTGCCGCCTTGGTGCTGACTGGGCGTAATGATAATTTATTTTCTTCTTTCTTGGTGGACGCTCTCGACTACGAATAGAGGATTTTGTGGGGTGGAGGGTTTTTTTAAATTTCATATCGTATAAGTGATTTACGCAAGATGAAAATAAGTAATCGTTTATTTATTTGCAGTTGTTAGAAATTGCGTAGATAAATTCATTTAAGTAGTCGTTCTAATTCTTGTGGTAGTTCTTCGGCCCTGGTGTGATATGCCGTCGTGTGTTGTTGTGCGTGCGGCCCTGCCGCCCGCTCGCCCGTGCGTTACCTTATCGCCTTATCGATCTCCCGATCGATGCGGATCGTTCCCTTTGGCTCTCTCTCTCCGTCGATTCTCCGTTCTGCGGTGTCCCGTGAGTCGCGCACTCGTACGCTCAAGCTCAGTATGCGGGAGCCGGGCTCTGGCGTCGCGTGGTCTCCGCGCGATTTGTGTGTGTGTTCGTGTATGTTGTCCAGTGCGTGGATCTTTTCATCCGCTGACTTAGGTACTGTTTTCTCGCGTGCCGTCGATCCTATGCCGAGAGGTTCGTGCCTCCTACTGCAACGTGAGTGCTGGAGTAGTCACACTCGGTGTTCCACCGAGTCCCAGAATCCGTGGTGGAGGGGACGGCGTCCAGGCTCTTCGTCGGGGTGCAGCAGCGGCGATGTCCAATCCTTGAGTGACTTTTGCTGAGTTTGGCGGCTCTTTTATACCCGTCGGGGTGCGCGCTATCTTGCTTGCACCTCGCCTGTGACGTCGTTCCGTGCTTGGAGCGCCCTCCTTGCTTTCGTGCGCGTTGAGTGTGGTGCACTCTGGCTGCGGTTGCGCGCGGGATTTAATCTCGTTCGATCCGTCGTAATATATGTACTGTAACGTGGCAAAATTTGACCACGTTACTTAAATCGTATACGCTCGTTTTTAGTAATTTAATTGATTAGTTGGCGGCCGTCCGTCGTCCGTCGCAGCTCAGGGGTGGCTCTGCCGGTGCAACTAAGATTAGGAATTTATTTTATTAACGGCATTCGAATTTATTTTATGTAATCCTGGGCGGTCGAGGGAGCCCGCGACGAGGAATCCCGAGAAGAACAGCCGCCGAGTCGTCGAGAACACAGCGTGCACGAGTCGTGCCGCCGAGAGCAGCTTTACCGAGTCGTCGTCGCTTACAGCATAGTCCTTACCCGGCTGTCCGAGTCGCGGGAAAAGTCCGATCTGGGTAAAATATCCGCCCGGATCGTCGAGCCGGTCCCGAGGAGTACATCTGGGCCTCGGGAGAGGATACACCGTTGCAGTCATCTCGGGAAGGGTCATCGCGATCGTCGAAGAGGAAAATCATTCGTCCAGTCGGCAAGAATCGACGTGCGAAGTTATCATCGCCGGGCCGAGGACCTGTGCACCCGGCGCGACAGTTAACAGCGTTACGCTACACGCGCGGGTGCCGAAAATCAGCGACGATTAGCGAAATTTACCGAGGATGCGGAAACATGAGCCATTAGGCCGGGTAGGGATAGGCCGACGAGAGCGAGAGCGTTCGGCTACTCGGGGCAATCTTCGTTGAGGTGTAACGACAAACGAACGGGCGTGTGGGCCATCTTAACCCGTATACCGAGGGGAACGAGCCAGAAGGACGAATTCGTCATCCAGCGTTTTCTGAGGCCTGGATCTTCTACCGCGGTATCGAACTGGTGAGCTTGTCCGTCCCAGGGACCGTATCTTTTTGTTGTTTTTTTTTGTATCGAGTTTTTGGCCGTTTTGGCAAAATACAATTTAGTTCACGTTGGCGTGCGCGGGGATCGGGTTTTGCGAGGGGAAGCGGGCCTCTAGGCCATCGTGTGGAATAACGGGTCGGCCGTTCCGACGCCTGCCGAGAACGAGAGATTTCCGTATCTTATTCGCGCCGTCGCGCCTAGTTCATTTCTTCGTTTAAAAGTAGCTTCGCGTTAGCCACCTCGGGTTCGTGCCCACGGGGATTGCCTTCGGGACATCGGGATCGGCGAGCGGTCCGCCGGCGCTTCGTATACGATAGCGAGAGTATTTATTCCGAAAGAACTGTGTATTGGATTTTTGTGGTTTTGTTGAATCGTCTCGAGCCGGCCGTACCGAGGACCGTTTCGCGCCGCGGTGTACTTTGTGTGTATGCGATCGCGTAATTTGTTTCGTTTCGTTCGTTGAGCGTTTCTGTTTCGTGCTAGCGTTTCGTTATTGTAATTTTGCGTGTAATTTTGGGAATCGGGTCTCGCGGCGAAGAGCCCTAACGACTGGACGACGAGCGAATTAAGGTGCGTGTGAGGGTGTATGCGAGAGCGCGGAGCGAGATCCCGAGTATTGTCGGGACTTTACTGTAACCTATTATCGGGGGTGCCGTCGGGTTGTGACGGACCCGCCAATTTGTTATTTTGGTGGGCGGTTTTCCTCCGGGATTTGCCCGGTTTCCTTCCCGTCGAGTCAGTAATTTGTGTTCTAATAAAGTCAGAGTTCCGAGTCATTGTTTATTATAGTTTATTTACCGATCGAACGCGCCCCTGACCCAGCCACTCTGCCCTAGAGATTGACAGCAGCTAGTCGGGAAGTTGTCTTGTTCTCCCCGGTACGAACGGTCGTACCTGGCGCCCCGGGAAAAATAAAAGGGGAGAACGAGTAGGGTTTTTTAGTAGGAAATTCTCCTCGGCGAGAATTGTCGCTACAGTACATATATATAAGTTGTTTATGCGTGCTTTTCAAAATTATTATTAGTTTTTATTTATTTATTTATAATCTCAGTGTTTTCACGTGTTGGTTATACTATTTATTATACTTTAAAAAGGATAAAAAAATTTTACTAAAGTTTAAAAACTCCCAATTGCAAAAAGAGTTTGAGAAACGAATGTAATTATACGGCTCTACAGTTCTAACTCAATCACCGCAGTGTAATGGGATATTTGCAACGTGATATATGTCAGCAATATTATTTCATAAATGTTATATCTCAGATACAATTTTCTAATGTTGTGTTTCTCCGATACGATTTTGTGCGTGTCGTTGCTCTTCGGTACTATTTTCTATGTGTTGTTCCTCTTCGATACAATTTCCTATGTATTGTTCTTCTGCGTTAACTTTTTTTTATATGTCATTCCTCTGCGATACAATTATTTATGTGTTCGTCCACTCCGATATAATTTTCTAAATGTATCTCTACAAAACGATTTTTAATCCATCGTTCGTCTCCGATACAATTTTCTATATGTTGTGGCTCTTCGTTCTACTTATCAAATATTCCATCGGAGAGGAACGACACATAGAAGACTGTATCGGATAGGAACGACATATAAAAACTTTAATCGACAAAGAAAGACACATAGATAATAGTATTAGAGACATACATGATTCAGAAATTAGTCGTTATTATTTGAAAAATATACGTAAAAAAGTGAAAAAACTGGTTAATAAAAATGTAACTCCAAGAAAGGATGAAATAATGAATGATGTAATACTAACTAATATTGTCAATAAACAATAATAGCAGTAACTAACAATAAAGAATGATAACATAATTAAGTAATCGTAATTATATTAATTCATTGATGATAATCTTCGCTACAGTCGGGAGACGTCTTCCCGCACAACGCGCTACTGGGAGACCTCTCCCGTCTGTAGCGAAGATTATCATCAATGAATTGATATAATTACGATTAATTAATTATGTTATCATTCTTTATTGTTAGTTACTGCTATTATTGTTTATTGACAATATGAGTTAGTATTACAGCATTCATTATTTCATCCTTTCTTGAAGTTACATTTTTATTAACCATTTTTTTTTACTTTTTTTTACGAATATTTTTTAATAATAACGACTGACGGTGCGGTGGTCTAGTGGTTAGCGTGCTCGTCTCTCTGGCTATGTTGCACCCCAAGCATTCATGCACTGTGACCGCATTGGCGTAATCCAGAATGCTGACAATGTCCCGATCCTCTACCACTGGAGAAGGAATAAAGCCAACAAGCGTATATCGTTACACCCTGATCATTACGAGACGAATCCAGAATTGTTTAGATGCTCCACGGTCATACCGACTCGAGACTTTACAGACTTTCACAGACTAAACTTCAGAAAATACAATTGGCTAAATATCAACTGCCCACACTTACACGCTCTTGCAGGCCGTAAGCGCGAACTGGAGCAGCGCGCGCGGGAGCGTCGACGCGCGCATAACAATAATTAGTGCTCAACTAGTCTCTAGAGCGAAATTTGGATTGTATTCACTCTTGTATATATGTAAATAGTTCCTTAGTTATAAGTACTTATATAGTTTTAAACACTTCGGGCGCTAAGAGATATTGCTGGGGTTTTTTTTCCATGCTTTTTAAGCCTTCTCCTTGTTTTTCCCCATGCCTTACTGTGTGTTACCCGAGCACCTGTTCTTTTTGGTTAACTGTTATAATAGTTATTATTGCAAACGAAATATGTATTTTTTGTTAAATGATTTTTAAGAATTTTTGTACATGAGAGCTGCAGTGAAGCAGCCAGGCGTACAATAAGGCCGATTTATTTTTATTTATTTTTTTCCTCGCGCAGATTGTATGGATTTTTCTTTTCAAAGTTTATTGTAACCATGAAACACGTTATGTATTGGCACTCACAATAAAACTCTTTAAAAAAAAAAAAAAAAAAAAGCGTGCTCGTCTCTAAGACCTAAGCATCGGGAGGTCGACGGTTCGATTCCCGACTTCGTATGTTTCGACGAGAAGGGAAAAAAAACATGGACGAGACGAAGCTCCAGACATATACATCGGGCACTCGCGCACGGTAATTCGAAGTGTGAGTGTCGGATGTATATAGCTGTACTCCATTGTTTTCATTCTCGGTGAGACGCGACGAAAGTCCGACGACGGGAATCGAACCTGAGACTGTATCGGCGTAGGGGACGTAGCGTACCCATCGCCCGGGACGCCGAGTTTGTGTGTATCAGACTCGACGCTCCGCAATAGCTATCCCTGGCCCGAGTGTAAGCTATCGTGCTCGGGCTTCATGGCACCGGGGTATGGTGCGTCATAACGATGCTTCTAGGTATACCAGGCGACTAACCTAGAATACTTTGAGCCTTGCCTCCTCAACCAGGTGCTGGTCGGCTCTGAGGAGGCCGACCATGTTTCCCTAGCTTGACTACAGATAGGGATGCTGGGGGACGGGGGACTAGGTAATGATACCCTGGCTACCGGCAATCCCAAGAAGGGGGCGCTGGGGGACGGGGGACTGACCGTGATACCCTGTGTAACCAGCAATTCCTACGAAGAAAGGTGTCAAGTCGCAGAAGTAGGTTGCGATAAAAGTCAAGAAAGACCCGAACAACGCCTGTCGGTTGTGTTCCGCGTCTGAGGAACGCAACGTGGACTATTAAGGCATTGCGAGTGCCCCACAAGGCCCGAGTACAATGGTCCATGACTAAGTGCTCGTATCGCTAAATACGAAAACAACAACAACAATAATAACGACTAATTCGCAGTCGGAAGTTTTTTTAATTTTTAATTTTTTTTTTTTTAAAGATTTTTTGGCATGTCGCGAAGTACTGAAATTTTGATCGTATTAAATGTTCGGTTGGGAATGTATGTGTGATGCATCCTTAAAAGCAATCGGTGATTTAAGTACTTGGCGTCTCTTAATCGCAATTAAGACTAACCCCTCTTGATTGTTGATAACATGCAATTGTTTTCCGATTATCGCTAGTTATTATGGTCAGCATGGATCCCGTTCCATAGTTTCTGGCTATCTCAAATTATTGATATTATTATTCTATGTTTCGCACAACATTTTTCCGTTTATCGTACTTCAGCTTCCGTGCTACTCCCACGATTAACTTCAATGGGTACCTCTTTGGCTACCTTGAAAATGCCTTAGTTGTCATGATTTCCGTTAACATTTCGGAATTCCTACTTTCAATAAATAAACGTGTATCAGTCAAGTCAATTACAATGATTGAAATAAATCAATAGGTTGATCTTTGATCGGTGGTACTTTGGATCTGGTGCCCGATAATTCGCGGTCGATTGCTGGTAATTCCGGATGACAAACTTGTATCGTTTGGGTTTGATCTCGTTACTTTAACAAGTCCTATGTCATGAGCGCACGAGGTATGATGTGTGATCGGGCAAATATGTGAGACAAAATAAAATCCCATTACTGTGGAACACAGCCTATGGCAATATTCAGCCAACTAACAATACATATACTTTTGGCTGAATTCGATAGCATCACACCAGTAGATCAGGACATCTAACGAAACACGATTGTTTTGCAATAGAGTGTTCAATACGATCGTTTTTAAAGTGAAATCTTTTTACGTATAACATAAAAATACGATGTGCGAAGGGTCCCCGAAATTAATGCATTTTTGGAGGTCGGTACTGGCTGTTTAGAAAATTAAAAACTTCGGAACATCTAAATTTAAAGTCAAGATGCAAAATTCGAAATTTTCTTGGAGCCACCCCTCACTTCCAAAGTATAAGATATAAGAACAAACTCTGCGAAATCGCTATGAAATCCAAGCATTTTTTGTGATGGCTACCCAGGGTTAGAAAACAAGATTTTCGAAAATTATAATTGATTGTTAAAGAATCTTGTGGAAGGTGAAAACGCGGCGGAAAAATTCAATTCAATTCTTTATTGCTTATGGAAAGAGCATACATGTCGGCTCTTACAGCAAGGGGGGTTACATGCTTATACAATATACATTTTACACTATACAAAGTACAAAATACAATATACAAAAGGAGAAAAATATAGTGTCGCTCTTACATGGCTAGTGAAGCATATAGTTAGTTGATTATCTAAACCGTTTACAGAGATTTACGAGTTCTGCAGAGATGTTGTTTATTGTTTTCTAGTCGTTCAGCGCAAATGCTCTCAGGAGAAGGCTGTTGGTAATATAGTAAAAAAGTTTCTTGCTATCAGCGGGATTGGTAGGTGATGTGAACGACAAAAAAAGCTCCTGTTCGTTTCCTTCAGTGTTCAGCTGAGGAAGATAGTGTTCTCTAATCGGTCGATTCGTAGTACAGCGTACGACAAGATAAAAAATAGATTCGTTTTCGTTAAGATTACAGATTTGGCAAAGTTGTTGTGGATCCAGTCTTCCGGAGCACTTCTTATGGCTTAAATTACCGCAGTACTTAGTAGCTAGCCTGACTTATGCAATTATTCTCTTAATTGGAAGGGGGAGACGTAGAGTCATATGGATGGCAGGGCTAAATTCGAGGCGCCTGGGTAACCCCATTTGCCACGAGGTAGGCCTGTTCCAGCAGTCGATGTCCCTGCCCCTTAGTACAGAGTCGTATCTTCTAAACACTAAATCCGTACGGTCGAGCTAAGCTTTTGGGTCTAGGTTACCCCATACATCTGCAGCATCTACCTCGACGAGAAATTCCAAAAAATGATTGCCCCAGTTGTACATTTTATCGCCTATTCCGCTTTGGGTAAGTTGTAAGGTTCTTATCAGACATTTTTTCGGCAGGCAGTTGTCATTTAGTTTGAGTATTTTAATGAACTATCCCCAGGTTAGTCTCATTGCTTTCAGGGCTACTTTAGAGAGACCGAGGTCGATTCGTAACGCCCAGTTGGGCGTGCTTCTGCTCAAATGCAGCAATCTTTTATAAAATTCAGTCTGCGCTTTTTCGATGAAGTCTCTGTATCTAATTCCCCAAGCCGGAAATGCATATAAGAGTGTAGACGAGACCATGCCATCAAATAGTTTCTCATACGTTGCCCAAGAGTCGCACTTCGCTCTCGCGAGAATCGAAAGAGCAGAACCGGCTGCCATCCTAGTTTTCGTCAGCGCCGCGTTAGCCGCCGTGAGGCCTAGGGAGGAGCAGGATAGCATATTGCCCAGATAGTTATAGTTATTCACAACTTCAAGGTTATCGCCTTTGTAGAGAGTATAACGCTGCCGAAGATTTTTTAACCTGCCTCCGTTCCCGAAGACCATAATTTTAGTTTTACTAGTATTAACTCTTAGTCCATTGATATCACAGTATTCCTATAATACTTCTAGTTTGCGCTTCGAATCGATGTGAGAGCTAGCAAGGATGGGCGTATCGTCTGCGTATAATAGCATCAGAAGATCTGTAAGTCCGTCAATGTTTAGCCCCGAAAGGCCTCTTTGTCAGGAGGAATGTTCGAAGT
This sequence comes from Exephanes ischioxanthus, assembly GCA_958510785.1. Lineage (NCBI taxonomy): Eukaryota > Metazoa > Arthropoda > Insecta > Hymenoptera > Ichneumonidae > Exephanes > Exephanes ischioxanthus. The sequence goes on from OY294026.1 coordinate 15,148,229, forward strand.
CTGAAATGTAAAGTAGGAATAAAAGTGGGCTTGGAGTTTCGCCCTGTAAAACACCTTCTGTGACGTGGAACTCAGACGATAGGGCATTCCCTACTTTGACTTGCAGCCTAGCTTGATCATAGAGTGCTTTTATTAGTCTGATCATTTTAGCACTTGTTCCCATTTTAAATAGTTTCGACCACAGAGCGTGATGTGGATCGAGTCGAAGGCGGGCTTGAAATCGACGAAGATCGCGTACACTTCTTTGCCACCTAGTCTCAGTTGAAGTTGGAGAGTCGCTATTAACGCAAAAATGCCGTCTACACAGCTTCTGCCCTTGCGGAAGCCAAGTTGTGAATCAGGAAGCATATGATAGTCTTCAGCCCATTTCTCTAGTCGGGCTCTTAAAATTTGTGTAAATATTTTAGTAGTGAGTAACTATTTAAACTCATAAATTCTTTGATAAGCGTCCCTCTCGTATTAAGTTCAGCATCGGTAGATATCAAATCACAGAAAAGGTCAGAGTTTTCAAAAATATCTACAGGTAAAATGTCAGATTCGCCCACTCTAGCATTAAAATCTCCGCCTATAATAGTAGTACTGTCTCCGGCGTTTCGCATAATTTCGTCTAATACAATGTGCAAGGATTCTAGTATCGGTGAAATGTTGAGGCCCGGTTTCAAGTATATTGTAACGGGACAGACCCCAACCCTGGCAGAGTCTGGCACTTTGCCGCCAGATGGCCGGCTGGCGTCCGCTTCTCGCAAGCGAGACTGCGCCGGGATGGCCATAAAGGCTCTACCTGTCCTCTCCTTGAGGTTCCTATTCCACTCCCGATACTGAACCATTTCCTACAAGTCGCCGTGCGGTTGAAGAGCACGGCGCAATTTTATTATTTCCATGCTTCTGAAGTAATTCAGAAGCATTGAGCACTGTCTTTGGTTATTGCAACCTGAGATACAGTGGCTTCTACGGGATGTCTTGTCTGGTTTGACACCTCCTGTTCGCAGACTGTGGGAACGGTGTACCTCGACCGTTTACACTAGACAAGTCTCCCGTCCTCCCCGTAGCTCAGGGATAAAGGAGTAAGGAGCATTTTTTGTGTTTAAGGAGAGGATTTAGCTTCGAACGTCGGGTCGATCCATGGTCCCCGGATTGCAAGACTAAAGAAATCCACCAAAAATAAACCGTCCTCCACACCTTATCCAGCCGGTCCAGTACCGAACTCTTACCTTCCATTTGGAAGAAGACGATCTAAAAAATCGTGAGTTCGATATTCCGCTCCCACGGAATATCGAAACGTTTCAATATGTTACCGATGATTAAAGGCGTTCCACTCACGGTTTGTTTAGTAAATATCCACCAAGGGCTCGAGTCGAGAGTTGTCATTCCGGTGCCTTTTCGGGCGAAGGTAGCGAGGCCCCCACTGGCTCTTCCTCTACTGTGCTCTCGAATTGCATTGGCCCAGGAACACTCGTGTTCTTTCAAGTGCGACGGCAACGGGGACGGGATGAAGTTCAACCACGTCTCCGAGTTGCATATAGTGTCGCATAGTCCCAGGGAATTGATGTCTTCTAAGTTACAGTATCCATGACAGTTCCAGAACCCGATGGTAGCGTAGTTCTTAGTTCGTCGTTTTTTGCGGCTCCGCTTGCTGCGTTGACCATCTCAGGGTTCGGATGCACGATGTTATTTGGGCCTGCATCGTCTTTGTTCCATTTGGCGACTTCCAATTTCTTGTTATTCTCGCTCCATATGTACCACACTCCGTCGATAGAGATCTCCTGGAAACCCATTTTTACCGTTCTGCCCTTGACTCTGTTAGCTTTCGCTAGTTCATGGAGTTGCTTGGCGACTCCCTTTTCCTTGTACGAGAGTTCTTGGTCGATGAACACTCGGCTACCAGCTGAGGTGTCTTTCTTCTTCAAGATGCTTTGCTTAACTTGCCAGCAGTCGAGTTTGACAAGGAGCATGTTTTGCTGTCTACCCACCTGTCTGATGTCGATAATGTTGTTTCCTATGTCAAAGTTCGACGTGAGGAAGAGCGAAGTTTCCTCCCATGGATCATCTTGCAGTATAGTGAGGCCCTTGATGACGATGTTATTTCTTCTTGCGTTCTTTTCCAGAACGTTCAGCTTTCGGTTCAGGTTCTGTACGTTAGAGGGCGCTATTGCGCTCGCAATAGCACTCTGCGACGACTTCAAGCTTTGGTCGATCGCTGCGACTCGATCCGAGAATTTCTTCTCTAGCGCTGAGATTTTATCGTCGCCTTGTTGTTCGAGATCAATAATTCGCCCCTCCAGCTTTTGGCACGCGGCCTTAAATTCTTGCTCATTCTTCCAAATTAAGCCTTTGAGATCGTCTAGCCCCTGTTGATGTTTATCTGAGCAATTCTGGATTTGCGAGGACATGTGGTCGAATTGTCTCGTGTTGGATTCCGCCATGTCCTTCAGCTGCTGCATTAGTGTATCCATCATGGCTTGGTTGTCGGTGTCAATGTCCTCGATATTCGAATCGGTAGAGGATAAAGTTGCTGCCGCTTCAACGTTATTTTCGGCTGGTTGGTAATTATCCGTGTTACATTTCTTGCTCGGCGTGTAGCTCGTGATGTCTCCAGAAGGCTCTTCTCTCTTCCTTTTCAGTAGAAATCCCGTAAGCGAACCGCAGGAGTTGCTTCTATGCTTCTGTAGAGAGATCGCAGAAGACGGCCTACCTCTGAGTTTTTAGTTAGGCGCAGCGGCTGGAAGCGCAGAGGTGGGAGAGAGAGCTGTGGCGGGCCTGCAAGCCGCTGGTGTTGCGTCGCCGCAGGTAAAGGCGGTTTCGCGCTTGGTCGCCCGGTCGGCCGTAGTCGATGGTGGTTCTTCCGTTGGCGCAGAGATGGCGCTGTCCGTCATTTGCCGGACGTGGATGTTTGCCCTTGCTCCGCTACTGCTCAATCCTAGCCTCACTTCTAAGATTCCAGATTACTCACTGCGAATTCGGTAGGAATGGTCTGTTGCAAGAGTAGACCTTGTTTCTTCAGGTAGTGGATCGGTTTTTCAATCGTATTAATTATATTTCTCGTCATCAGTAGCACATGATATTTACAATCAAGCAAATTTGTGGAGCGAAGCAGCAACGCGTGCATTCACAATCATGGCTCCGCGGCGGAAAAATAATGGAATATGTAATTGATGAAAATATGCTTCTTGTAAAAAAAAGTGTCAACAAAAAAACCCAACTTTTGACGTGTTTTTTACACGTCGCATTGCGAAGACTGATTAACCCGTTAGCGCCGACGTATCTATTTTCTACAGACTAAGATAAAGGCTATATTTTAGTTTTGAAATAATGTAAAATATATATTTTTTTTATGTTGGGCCGCCTTATTAAATTCGCCATTGTGCTGTGAGAGAAATTTCCGGGTGGAGGGCAAAATCTCTGAAACCTCCACTACCGGCAATTAACCACAAAACCCCGTCGCTTGATCGGGTTATATTTTATTATCAATGGGCGCCATCCGCACACGGTGTGCGACCTGATCGGCCAAGATGTTAACAAAAGGATAACGTTGCGCTTGCCTAGCAAGCAGCCTTGGGGGGATGGTAGAGGGGCGGTCCGGTGAATTCAAGCTAAGTGAAAATGGAATCGATTATCACAACACAACATTGAGAGAGACGAAAATAATCATTTATTGAACGGAAATCTAACCCAAGCAAAAACAGTGAGAATAAAATACATTAAAGTCTCTCGCTCTCTTTTCCATCGGTTCCGAACTTATGAGCTATCCGGTACATCAAGTCCCGGCTAAGCTCTCGACGGCTACTCAGTTCACCGTCGAGAGTTGTGCCTAGTGCAGAATGAAATTAAATAATGCGATCCGAAATAATCATATAATTTACCATTAATATTCCCTAGGTCCCTGCTAAATTTCGGATTACTCACACACATACTCACAAACATTACGCGATAACCAAAGGGAACGGAGAACGACGATCGGCGATGTGTCTCCGCGGTCGCGCGGCAAGGTCAGAAGGACCCTTGCTCGCCGACAAAAACCCGAGCTTGCGACGACGTGAGGGTCCACCTACGCGAGAAACACACGAAATAAAACAGCGGTTCTTTAGTTACTGGTAATAAGTGCAGGCGAAATTGCACTGGAAAGTACTGGGCGTACCCGGAGAAGCCGGGGCGATACGGACTCTCGCCGTTCTCGCTTTTCTTTCGCCGTTTGCCCATCGAACAGCTGCCGCCGTCAATCGAAGTGTCGAATTTTATCAATCGCGAAAGAACAGCACAGAGACCCGCACGTCTTGCCGTTACCAAATACACAATCACACAAAATGGAAACCCTCGCGATTCCCGGACAATTCCGCAGAGAAGCTACGCACAGGCGACGCGAGCCCGTCTATTACTTCCCCGACGCCATTCCAATCCGACGCGTACGAATAACCGAAAAGCCTGAGACGGTGCCCGACGCCGCGACCGAGTCTTATATTAATTACGGCAAGCACGACAACAAATGCTGAAGGCATAACTACTGCGATACTAAACGTCCAACTATTAAAATTCACAATCGGTTGCGAAAGGCTTACCGGTATCGAGAACTAAAATCCAAAGTCGAGAAGGGAGCTCGCAAATCCCTAGTTGCTCGGGTGCGGAGAATTCCAAGTCGGTAGTCCGAAAGTGAGCCGTCAAAACCGTCACGCTACACAGTCCGCGAGAGAATCCCCGCAAAACGGTTGTGGCTCATCGGTCGAGATCGCGACAACCCCCTCCCTTGCGCTCACTCTAATTCCCACGACCCAACGCACTGGTAACTGGCGCCTCGCAGAGCAGCTCGCAGGCCTGTCTCGCACTCGGGGTTCTCGTTTTTGTGACGCGGTAAAAAAACCGCGTCACAGTGCATTTTTGAATTTTTAGTTCAGTTTGATAATGACTAACCCCAAATACCTCCGAGTACCGAGTTTCATTCGTTTCGAGACATTTAGGATTAGAACCAGTCTGTCTCGCACTCTTCGATAGTACAGTCCCAATGAGAGCGAAACGTCAAATGGTCGTTTCCCTGAAAATGAATACAGGAGATGATATACGTCCCGTGACTATCTGTGACAGGAAACGATCCTGAGCAGATGAAAACCCTCGAGAACTTCGTGATCTCCAACAGTTTGCGATGTTTTGACATCGTTAGAATTTCGACAGACCCAATTCTGTGCAAATATCGGAGCAATCGGGAAGCAGATGACTGTTATCTGCAAAGCAAAGCGATATGCCAGAATTTACGTGTTGTAAATGACATCACCAGCAATTTGAAGGACGACTGCTTTCAGGGAAAAAAACTTTAAAAAATGGACCGAAAAACGGCCACGTCCATTGGGGAACGAAACGGACCGCAAAAAGGTTAAAACGGACCGTAAGTTTTTGGATTGGTCCTTTTTTAGTCGCGCCAACCGAGGAAGGACCTACTGTTTCATATAAAGATATTTGGCAATTTTTTAAAATTTGTTTTGCTTTTAATTCTGTTTTTAACGAACGGACAGAATAAAAATACGATCTTGGTCCTTTTTCAGTTGCGGGAACCAAAAACAGAGCGAATCAAATTTTTCGAAAAAAAATGTTCGGTTCCTTTTTCGGTTTCCGCAACCGAAAAAACACCAAGTGCCAACAAAAAATGTACAGTCCGTTTTGTCGTTTTTACGGTCCGTTTCGTTCCCCAACGGACGTGTCCGTTTTTCGGTCTGTTTGCGGTCCGTCGACTTGCTAGGGGTGGCAAAACGACGTGTTGCGCCTATGGAGGAGTACAACCGATTGCACACCAGGGATGTAGAGGATCTGCCAAATCTTCTTTTAATGGTCAAAGAACGTCGAAAAAGATTTTCTGACGTCAAAAAGTGTACTTTCGTTTCAGCTGCTGAAGACAATTAGGTGAATAGAATGTTTCTTTTGACAATTGCAGGAATTTGTCAACTTCCTTTACCAGAACCGACAAGCCCTCGGTTTTTTTTTCATTTAACTTTTGTTGCAAAAAATATATCTTTTTAAATGAGATTTTCACCTTCTACAACATTTTTGAGCTACTAGCTATATTGTCGAAAACTTTGTTATTGAAACCCTCCATGGTGACTTCTAATAATGCTTCGATTTCATAGGGATTTCGTACAGTTTTTTTCATAAACGTTATACTTTAGAAGTGCGGGGGGGCTCCAAGTAAATCGATTATTTTTAAGTTTCACTTTAAATTCATTTTCATTTGAATTTAGATGTTCGGAAGTTTGTAATTTGTTAAATAGCCGGTAGCAATATTTGAAAAACGCATTAATTTTGGGAACTCTTCGCACATAGCATTTTTATTTTATACTTCACGATAATATGCGGTGGCCCCCAGGAAATTCAAAAGCGTTCAAGCTTGCCCGCGATATGGCTATCAATAAGATAAAGCATTTTATTGTAGATTGGCCGTCACGGCAATTAATGTTGGTGATTTTCTATGACCATCATTCGGTTGTTATCTGGCGGTAGTGCGGCGCGCTATATCATTTCAAGGACTGGCTCTGTTACGTCGCATGAGCATTTTAACGATTGGACCAATCTTGGAAACAGATTAGTTGACGAACGCTGGCCCAACGCTTCAACAGTTGTCTAACAACGGCATAAGATTGGCGTTCTTGTATGGGTTGTTGCATCTTGTCGAACTATTTTACTGACTATGTACATGTACTATGCCATGTACTTGTCGAGGACCGCTGCCTCGCCTCTTCATGGATCATGTCGCCTCACAAATATACTGTGACCAACTCAATCTTTTAATATAAAAAGATGTGTAAATTTAAACAATCTTAAAGCATGTAAAAAATAGTCTTCTGTAAAAACACAGATGTACATAATGAACGCTGACTTTTAATTTGGAGTTGTTTTCAAAATGTAAATACATTGTGATACTCGCGAATAACCATTGCGATCGATCGTAAATAAAAACAAAAAAAGTATTAAAAACATTGGGAATTAGTAATCTCATGATCAATATTAAAGCTCACCTGTTCCACCCAAACGTTCGTCGTCATGATCTGATTTTTCAGGTTCTGGAAAAAATCAGAAAGAAGAAATTCCATTAAATTCATGTAAATCGTACTCATTAAACTATATAAAATGTTATGAGGTTAACACATTATTGATTCGGAAGTTGATATTAAATCCATCAGCTGATAGCTGCATTATGGGAGGTTAAAATGAGATAAAACAGAAAGGAGACTTGACTACGGTGTAATGCCCATTCAAATTTCAATGAATCGTACTAAAGTTAGTTCATTCGACATACTCAAGTAATATTTTGTTGTCAAGTGTGCAAAAATATCCCGTCAAATTTGGGCAAGCGATTTCGCAAGATGCGTTCTCATTTACAGACAAATTTGTATCAAGGAATTCCGAGAACACAATTAGCAAATTGTAGTCGAGAATAATGTTATGTCAAAACTGTCGATGTTTTTATTTTGTTGCTCCGCTTCTTAAAACACTCTCTAGTCAGAACAATCGGATATCAATCTGTTGTTAATGGTTATTTCGAGCGGGATTTCGGAACAATAAAGTGTACACAGAGCGGATTGAAAATGATAATGAGTCGTTTTATTTAACACGCTGTTTCCTCGCGTTCGCTTTATACAGGAAGGCAAGTGTCGGAAACCCGGGAACATCCGGTAAAGCACGAGAGTGAGCCAAGCTTCCTGATGGGTAACTCGGTCTTACGAACCGTGTGCGCTGAAGCGCCCGCTACCGGCATGTCGACCCAACCGTGTCTTTAAGTTTTATTTTCAACACAATCTATACGATGCCCGGTGTCAACTGCCGTGACAACCGCCCATTTCTAAGCCTAACCTTGCGGAACGTTGCTTGGGATAGGGCGACAATAAATGACTAATTCAATGTAAATAAAAATAATTGCACTCTAGAATGTTCAAATAAAGAAAAGGGTTATGCACACGAATTTTGGGGTCACTCAATGTGTTTTCTGTATCGTAAAAAAATTTGCTTCAAAAATGAATGAAAAGTATTGGAAGTTTTTTTATACAAACTGTTTCTGAAATTTCATACACATATGCGTCGCAGTTTTGCAATACAATTTTTATCTTCAATTAGAAGGTTTGTAAATTTCAGTGAGAATGACAGATAATCAAGTGAACATTTAAACACTCCCTAATGGAATAAAAATCTAAAAAAATCAACTGTATTAAAGGTTCTAACAACATTAATTTTGCTTAAAATAATAATGTCAAAAAATTATTAACAAATTGTTAAAGAAATGATTCAACCAATGATCAGTAAACCTTTTTTTCTCTTTTCAAATGAACTCATTGATCTTCCAGAAGCCACATGGATTTTTTCAGAACTTTCTATCAATTTTTAATTTTCTGCTATTGAATTTTTTTAACTTTTTGTGTGCAATAGAATCGTCGTGCCTCTACATCGATTTATTAAATGGTAAAAAAATTCCAAATAATAGAAAATTCTGAAAGAATACATATGAATTCTAAAAAACCAAGGACATAATTTTTTTGTTGTTGATCCATTTTCACGGTATACCCTTCTTGGGTTTTTACGGACCCCGATCTCCCACTACGGATCTCGATTTCCCACTAGCACTTCCTATCCGTACTCCGCTAAGCTACCTAACTTCCACTGCGTCCATAGCCGACTTAGCTACACTGTACCGCATTTGCCGGCGACACGGGGAAACTACGGGAAACCCGTGCCGGTACAGACGGCCATATTCTGCTGATCCTCTGGTATTTTTTCACTTGAGTAAAGTACAGAAACACCAAAGTCTCAGAAGAAAGCGAATTGCGCGCAACGCTCGATGCGCCAGCTAGCGCACGACGAAGCGGTCACCCATCCTAATACTGACCGGGATCGAATCTGCTTGACTTGGGTGACGACCAGAGCCGTGCGCCAACCGCGACTTAATATACTTTTACAAAGTGCCTCACACAAGCGTTGCCGGCGAAAAATGAAATACAGTGAGAATTTTGAACACTTTCTAATGAGATAAAAATCGGAAAAAATCGATCATATGTAAGATGCTAGGAACATTGATTTTGTATAATAGTAATGTGAAAAAATTGTAATAAATAGAAAATAAATGTTCAACAAATAATCAAGGAATCTTTTTTATTAAATCGTTTGAATTAATTAAATTGTTTATTTTCGTTCGAGCTGGAAACCGCCTACCGCGAACCCGAATTCCTCTCCCTTTTTATTCTTTCCGAAGGAATGGACGCTGGGTGCATCAGAATACACCGAGAGAGAATCCGACCAGTCCCGGCTAAAGCTGCGGCCGTCTCGAGGGCAGAGTGGCTGGTTGTTCGGCCTAATTCGCGCCACGAACACATAAACAAAATAAAATATCCACGGAATACGGGAACCAAAAACTCGATTATTTATTAAATTAAGCGGACAATCTAATGAGGGGAAAAACCGGAGAACCCGGAGTAAAACCCACGTCCCGCAAATACTCGGCCCTTTCCGACACCTTCGCAATGCTTTGCCTATCGACCCGCTGATCGATTCTTCGCGCGACGGAAAGCTTCCTCGCACGCCGGTAATGCAGAGCTACGCACAGGTACTCAATTCCCCTGCCTGGATACTCCCGGCGAATCTTCTTCCCGTTACAGCCCGAGATTCCGGACAGCTGTACGGATAAGGTAATGATGTTCTTTTGGCTGCTGCGATGCTCGCGGTAAACCGGCGATGTTCTCGGTAACCCCAAATTGTCCCGGCGTACACGACTCCAACAGCAGGGAGGTAGGCCCGCGGACCCGATGTTCGTCGACCTCCTTTCCGGCTCGACATCTCCGACTCAACCTTCACGGCCGACGCTCTCCTCGATCCATACTCTCGTCCCGGTGTACATGAAAATACGGTTCCAAACTAAATTCCTAACAATTCGGTTTTTACAACTAGGCCCTGCGGTGTCACCTGGTGTGAGCCTGAGCGAGCAGAAATCACGGCATACAAATTAGCCGCGTTACAACTTATTAAAACATACGAAATTTGTTGTAAGACTTCGTAAAAAAAATTTCCAACCACCGCGCGCGAGCAGCGGCTGGACCGTTACCGCGAGAGCGTAAGCGTTCGCACGGAAAATGCTGACGATACAAAGATTAGCGAGAGACTAGATAAAATATTTTAACTTGAGTTTCCTGCGACCGAATACACTAACTCGAAATATGGGACCGTCACAAACTTAGAAAAAAAGGTTCACTAATTTCTATCTGAGAATCATTTTTTGGAATTTTCATTATGCAAAATCAATATTCTCGTCTCAAAATCAATGTTCTCTTCTCAAAATCAATGTTCTCCGGGCATGCATATTGCATGCCTGGAGAAGGCTTGCCTGCTTCAACTGCTTAGGCCCTGATCGGGGTACTATCAGGGTAGCCTCGTCAAAAGCCAAGGATATCCAGTCAGGTGTCCCTACCTGTACGTTATCGGGCCCTGATCAGGCTGGCATCAGGCTCGCCTCATCTGAAGTGAGGATTATTTAGTCATACTTAAAGATCTGCACCTTATCTGGTCCTCATCAGGCTCGTCTGATCAGGCACGTCCTGGCGTATACCTTAACAGAGCCTAATAAGGTATCAGGCAGCCTGATTTCAATTTCTGCTGAAGTAGTCGGGAGTAGGCAGGCGGGAGTAGTCAGGATTAGTCGGGAGTAGTCTCTTCGTATCAATCGCGGATGTAAGATATGTGCTCGCTGTGTCCAGGATTTACCATCTCTACTCCCTTGCCCTGAACTAAGTGGCGTGATCGTTTTCGGTTGTGATGGAATTTTTCGAGGATCTTGGATGGACGGAGGCACAGGATTTGGAATTTCTTTTGACTATTTTTCGCGGTAAGTCCTTTGTCTCCGGGATTTCCGGGCGCGCGTTCTTTCATTCGTTCATTCATGCAATTATCGAGCGTGCACGCGGCTCGATCGCGGTATCGGGTTCTATTCCAGGCAAATCATGCGCTTTGTTTGTCGGGTATTCTTCTTGTTCCCGGTAATTTCTAATTTTTTCTGTTTCTTTACGCAAATCAAATTGGCCGGATAACGGACGGCTTCGTGCGGCCCCGGCTATCGAGGTGTTCTTCGAGAGGAAGATCGCCTGTGTGAATTTAGAGGTGTACGAAGGAGATCCAAAAATGTAACCATGGCGTGCGGGTTTCCAGTTCGCGCGTGTAGAAAACTGTATGCTCAGCATCGCTGCTGTGACTGTTGATCGAGCATCGCGAATCAAAAGTTGACGAACATCGAAGCCGCCGTCAATCTTGTGACTTGCTCGTAACGTTTACCTTTGTTTATTCCCACGGTACCGGAAGTGATCGTGGACAAGTTAGCGTCTCGGAAACTCGGAACCCTAACGCCTCGCGAAGATAGGGGTTAGCCTGTAAAATCTTTTCCGGAGCGTTTCGTGGAGAGCGAGCGGCGGTACAGTCCCGCATATAAACGCAATAATTAGTGGAGAACGTAGGCCTGGCTCGTACACTATTTAGAGCCTGATTATTTATTATTATCGTCGTTGAGCGCGTTTATCTTTTTCTTTAATTTATTTCTTCAAATTTATTTAAGTGATTTAATTAAATTTATTCTTTATTATTATTTTCTTTGCCATTTTCTCGTCACTATTGTTTTTCAGACTTCTTTCATTTTTATTTTCGGGTCAGGATCTTTTGTTTCTCGTTAGAAATTCGACTTGGTGAATTTAGTCGGAAATATTTTTTTGTAATCGGGTTTTTATTTTGTATCAATAAATCTAGTCTTGTTTTGTTTAGTTCTTTTCGTGCAATAATTTGCGTGCGTGCTTGACTTTTCATCGGTACCGACCGCGCCGATTAAACAGTAATCGGCTGGCGCCCATAAAAATATTAAAAATTATGCGTTCTGGAAGCACGCCTTGGGTGCCCAAGAATGTTTGTAGATAGATATATCATCAGATATATCATCAGACATATCATCAGACATATCATCAGACATATCATCAGACATATCATCAGACATATCATCAGCCATATCATCAGACATATCATCAGACATATCATCAGACGTATCATCAGACGTATCATCAGACGTATCATCAGACGTATCATCAGACGTATCATCAGACGTATCATCAGACGTATCATCAGACGTATCATCAGACGTATCATCAGACGTATCATCAGACGTATCATCAGACGTATCATCAGACGTATCATCAGACGTATCATCAGACGTATCATCAGACGTATCATCAGACGTATCATCAGACGTATCATCAGACGTATCATCAGACGTATCATCAGACGTATCATCAGACGTATCATCAGACGTATCATCAGACGTATCATCAGACGTATCATCAGACGTATCATCAGACGTATCATCAGACGTATCATCAGACGTATCATCAGACGTATCATCAGACGTATCATCAGACGTATCATCAGACGTATCATCAGACGTATCATCAGACGTATCATCAGACGTATCATCAGACGTATCATCAGACGTATCATCAGACGTATCATCAGACGTATCATCAGACGTATCATCAGACGTATCATCAGACGTATCATCAGACGTATCATCAGACGTATCATCAGACGTATCATCAGACGTATCATCAGACGTATCATCAGACGTATCATCAGACGTATCATCAGACGTATCATCAGACGTATCATCAGACGTATCATCAGACGTATCATCAGACGTATCATCAGACGTATCATCAGACGTATCATCAGACGTATCATCAGACGTATCATCAGACGTATCATCAGACGTATCATCAGACGTATCATCAGACGTATCATCAGACGTATCATCAGACGTATCATCAGACGTATCATCAGACGTATCATCAGACGTATCATCAGACGTATCATCAGACGTATCATCAGACGTATCATCAGACGTATCATCAGACGTATCATCAGACGTATCATCAGACGTATCATCAGACGTATCATCAGACGTATCATCAGACGTATCATCAGACGTATCATCAGACGTATCATCAGACGTATCATCAGACGTATCATCAGACGTATCATCAGACGTATCATCAGACGTATCATCAGACGTATCATCAGACGTATCATCAGACGTATCATCAGACGTATCATCAGACGTATCATCAGACGTATCATCAGACGTATCATCAGACGTATCATCAGACGTATCATCAGACGTATCATCAGACGTATCATCAGACGTATCATCAGACGTATCATCAGACGTATCATCAGACGTATCATCAGACGTATCATCAGACGTATCATCAGACGTATCATCAGACGTATCATCAGACGTATCATCAGACGTATCATCAGACGTATCATCAGACGTATCATCAGACGTATCATCAGACGTATCATCAGACGTATCATCAGACGTATCATCAGACGTATCATCAGACGTATCATCAGACGTATCATCAGACGTATCATCAGACGTATCATCAGACGTATCATCAGACGTATCATCAGACGTATCATCAGACGTATCATCAGACGTATCATCAGACGTATCATCAGACGTATCATCAGACGTATCATCAGACGTATCATCAGACGTATCATCAGACGTATCATCAGACGTATCATCAGACGTATCATCAGACGTATCATCAGACGTATCATCAGACGTATCATCAGACGTATCATCAGACGTATCATCAGACGTATCATCAGACGTATCATCAGACGTATCATCAGACGTATCATCAGACGTATCATCAGACGTATCATCAGACGTATCATCAGACGTATCATCAGACGTATCATCAGACGTATCATCAGACGTATCATCAGACGTATCATCAGACGTATCATCAGACGTATCATCAGACGTATCATCAGACGTATCATCAGACGTATCATCAGACGTATCATCAGACGTATCATCAGACGTATCATCAGACGTATCATCAGACGTATCATCAGACGTATCATCAGACGTATCATCAGACGTATCATCAGACGTATCATCAGACGTATCATCAGACGTATCATCAGACGTATCATCAGACGTATCATCAGACGTATCATCAGACGTATCATCAGACGTATCATCAGACGTATCATCAGACGTATCATCAGACGTATCATCAGACGTATCATCAGACGTATCATCAGACGTATCATCAGACGTATCATCAGACGTATCATCAGACGTATCATCAGACGTATCATCAGACGTATCATCAGACGTATCATCAGACGTATCATCAGACGTATCATCAGACGTATCATCAGACGTATCATCAGACGTATCATCAGACGTATCATCAGACGTATCATCAGACGTATCATCAGACGTATCATCAGACGTATCATCAGACGTATCATCAGACGTATCATCAGACGTATCATCAGACGTATCATCAGACGTATCATCAGACGTATCATCAGACGTATCATCAGACGTATCATCAGACGTATCATCAGACGTATCATCAGACGTATCATCAGACGTATCATCAGACGTATCATCAGACGTATCATCAGACGTATCATCAGACGTATCATCAGACGTATCATCAGACGTATCATCAGACGTATCATCAGACGTATCATCAGACGTATCATCAGACGTATCATCAGACGTATCATCAGACGTATCATCAGACGTATCATCAGACGTATCATCAGACGTATCATCAGACGTATCATCAGACGTATCATCAGACGTATCATCAGACGTATCATCAGACGTATCATCAGACGTATCATCAGACGTATCATCAGACGTATCATCAGACGTATCATCAGACGTATCATCAGACGTATCATCAGACGTATCATCAGACGTATCATCAGACGTATCATCAGACGTATCATCAGACGTATCATCAGACGTATCATCAGACGTATCATCAGACGTATCATCAGACGTATCATCAGACGTATCATCAGACGTATCATCAGACGTATCATCAGACGTATCATCAGACGTATCATCAGACGTATCATCAGACGTATCATCAGACGTATCATCAGACGTATCATCAGACGTATCATCAGACGTATCATCAGACGTATCATCAGACGTATCATCAGACGTATCATCAGACGTATCATCAGACGTATCATCAGACGTATCATCAGACGTATCATCAGACGTATCATCAGACGTATCATCAGACGTATCATCAGACGTATCATCAGACGTATCATCAGACGTATCATCAGACGTATCATCAGACGTATCATCAGACGTATCATCAGACGTATCATCAGACGTATCATCAGACGTATCATCAGACGTATCATCAGACGTATCATCAGACGTATCATCAGACGTATCATCAGACGTATCATCAGACGTATCATCAGACGTATCATCAGACGTATCATCAGACGTATCATCAGACGTATCATCAGACGTATCATCAGACGTATCATCAGACGTATCATCAGACGTATCATCAGACGTATCATCAGACGTATCATCAGACGTATCATCAGACGTATCATCAGACGTATCATCAGACGTATCATCAGACGTATCATCAGACGTATCATCAGACGTATCATCAGACGTATCATCAGACGTATCATCAGACGTATCATCAGACGTATCATCAGACGTATCATCAGACGTATCATCAGACGTATCATCAGACGTATCATCAGACGTATCATCAGACGTATCATCAGACGTATCATCAGACGTATCATCAGACGTATCATCAGACGTATCATCAGACGTATCATCAGACGTATCATCAGACGTATCATCAGACGTATCATCAGACGTATCATCAGACGTATCATCAGACGTATCATCAGACGTATCATCAGACGTATCATCAGACGTATCATCAGACGTATCATCAGACGTATCATCAGACGTATCATCAGACGTATCATCAGACGTATCATCAGACGTATCATCAGACGTATCATCAGACGTATCATCAGACGTATCATCAGACGTATCATCAGACGTATCATCAGACGTATCATCAGACGTATCATCAGACGTATCATCAGACGTATCATCAGACGTATCATCAGACGTATCATCAGACGTATCATCAGACGTATCATCAGACGTATCATCAGACGTATCATCAGACGTATCATCAGACGTATCATCAGACGTATCATCAGACGTATCATCAGACGTATCATCAGACGTATCATCAGACGTATCATCAGACGTATCATCAGACGTATCATCAGACGTATCATCAGACGTATCATCAGACGTATCATCAGACGTATCATCAGACGTATCATCAGACGTATCATCAGACGTATCATCAGACGTATCATCAGACGTATCATCAGACGTATCATCAGACGTATCATCAGACGTATCATCAGACGTATCATCAGACGTATCATCAGACGTATCATCAGACGTATCATCAGACGTATCATCAGACGTATCATCAGACGTATCATCAGACGTATCATCAGACGTATCATCAGACGTATCATCAGACATATCATCAGACGTATCATCAGACGTATCATCAGACATATCATCAGACATATCATCAGATATGATCATACGGGATCATATCTTATCATATATATAGAACACAAGTAGTATCATGCACGGACTTGTATATGTTCGTATCTGATCGTATATGATCATATATTATCCGATCAAATACATATCTGATACAGATATGGAGAGATCAGATATGATCATTCTTTCCCGTTATCTTGTTTCTACTGTATCGTTTTCTTTTTAGTTATTTTAAATAACAAAGACGGATGATTATTTTATTCGCCTTCCAGCCATCCTTTTGTAAATAGGACGAGAATCTTTCTGGTTTTCTACTTGAGAAGGAATTTATCAACTAAATTTCTTAATGTGCTAAATGTAAAACCTATGTAAAAACATGTATATGACATGTATTATGATAATTACTGAAGCGACAATGTGGTTGAAGTGCGGAGCATTCGGTGACTACAAGTTTGATACCACTTTTATCTTCATAAGATTAACTTTTCACACATGCAGATATATAGCAAGTGAAGAAAAAGCCAACATCTTGGAGGGGAATAAGTGTAAGAACCCATAAACCACGAATGGTGAAGCGAAAAAACAATTTCTTGCGAAGGAATCTTGGGACCACTTTTCTCTTCACAGGGTATATTCTTGAGGTCTTCAGAAGATATACAAAAATATACACTCTGAAGTTTCGGAAGGGAATGAGCCCGAATGACGTCTAAAATGCTGTTCAATTGCGCATTGGTAGCAAGTAAAAAATAATTTCTCGCGAATGAAGCTTCACACCACTTTTCTCTTGACACGGTATATTCGTGAGGTCTTATCGAAGATATCCGAAAATATACACCGTGTAGGACCTTTTGTAGGACCTCAAGAATATATCCTGTGAAGAGAAAAGTGGTCCGTAAAATTGATAAAATACAAGTAATCGTTGATAACGGATTAGGTGTTCATTTTTAATGCGTCAGCTAATACTGAATGATTCGATTCAGTGATTGGCATAGCAACAGTTGAATAACTAAAAAAATATCGCAAGGGGAATATTCGGGTTGCTGGACAGGTATCATCGGTAGCGAGCATACCTTAGGCTACCTGAAGACCCCAATTGAACCGGAAAGGGCAATCCAAATCTTTAGCTTATGACGCGGTAATTTTTGGTCGCATCCCAAATCCTCGCGAACTACGAGTTTTGGCGAGCACACGGGGCCTATCTCGCCGCTGAGAGTCCCAGGCGATCTCGAGGGCAAAATTGTTGTGGAAGCAAGATATTAATTCCCCAGGAATCTATTTTTATTGTTTTTCGGGACCATCGAGAGCTGAGCTGACCATCACCGGAGACTGTTGACGGCATGGCTTTACCCCCGTCACCCGCTTGCACGCTTGCACATCTTGGCTTTCTATCTGTTTGCTGCACTGTCTTGGGCGCAGGAGCTTCCGTAAGACGCAGCCTGATGGATGCAGCCGACGAGGACAACCGGGACCGCTGAACCGACGAGAGATGCCGAGCTTCGACGCGTGACATATTTAGCTGATGAGCGACCGATTTGAATATAGGTCACGCGCGTTGAATTAGTTACGCGAGGTAGGCATTGTCGGGAGAGGCGCCAGGTACCGGACACCGGTCGGAAATTGGGGAAAGTGGGGAGCGAGAGAGAACGCGAGCGAGGCGGCGAGCACGACTCCAAAAATTAGATCGGGACTCTCTTCTGTAAAGCGACGACGATAGGACGTGTGTGCTCGCCGTACAATTTGCTGCCGTGTTGTGCTCGGGATATTGTTACGCTCGGAGACAAAAGTCGAGGCTTACTCCACTCCGTCGAGACGTGGGATTATTCCAACCGGGGACTTTGGAAGGACGGTGGAATATATTTCCGGCAAAAATTTTCCCATCGGTACTCGCGGAATACGGAATACGGAATACGGAATACGGAATACGGAATACGGAATACGGAATACGGAATACGGAATACGGAATACGGAATACGGAATACGGAATTCGGAATTCGGAATTCGGAATTCGGAATCGACATCTTTCATAAATTTTTGATCGTTTCGACTCATTCGCAAGTCTCATTCATTGACAATCACCGTAAGTCATCGAATCATTTAAATTCAAATCATTTTATTTTATTTCGCCTTTTGTCTTCGAACATTTTATGTTATTTTGATTCTTGGTTTTTTTTTTTGTTGTTTATTCCTTTAAGCAACAATTAATTATTTTTAAATCATTTATTTCTTAAAGAGGACCAGGGTGTAGAACAATGAACTCAACGGGTGGTGATAACGCTAGCCTTCAGTCAGTGGCGGGCAGCATGCCGCGACCCTGGGGGATCTTATTACACAGCCTTGCTGCGGTGTGTCGGGGTCAAGCGAAGAATCACAATAGTTCGTACGAAGTAAATACCGCGCGCTTATAATCTATCTATATTCTTTTCGGCATGCATTCTCAGCCCATCCCTGAATAAATTTCCGAAAGGTTAGATTCAAAAGGGGCACTGTTCTGCTAAAGCGTCACATGCGATAAACGCGCAATAGGGAGAGAAATCTTCTTGACCGTAGATGCAGGAAAAAGCTGATCAGGACGTAACACACGAATGAAACGAAAGTTAAAATTACAATTTCGATCACTCGAGATGCCTCGTAGGTGTGAAAACCCTCTTCGAAATACTGGCATAAAGGAAAAAACTAACGTTTCATTTCTGTGACCCTTCGAGAAAAATATCCCCATTTGCCATAAAACGCAAACAATTTGCGACAATTGCAGGAGAAAAACAGGCAATTTTCATGAAATTGCTGATCCCACACCTGTACAACAAGATGAAATTCTTAATGAGTAACTTGATGATCCACATGAATCGGAAGAGCCAGACGTAAGCGCTTCAGACACCATCGTCTCCTTCAACATCACAGCAGTAGATTGTTCCTGGGGTTACATGTAATAACATAGTTAGGCTGTTTTAAAAAGATGAAGAGCATCGTCAAGGGGAATTATGTGTACCCTCATTTTTATGCGAGTTTAGTTGTTCGGATTTAAGAAATGATGCCTTTAACGAACCAACCGAATTGAAAGAGGATAAAGCAGAATATGACCATGAGTCTCTGACGTTATTAACTTTCGGCCGCAGTCTATCTATATATAACGTTCCTGATAGTTCCGCTGAATCGTGGATACAAAGCGCTTCCGAGAATGCTTCTCCTTTTTTTTTCAGAAGTCAATTGCCTTCTTTGTATATCTGCATACTAGCATTTTACTTGTATCAAGTGTAATTTTTTATTTAACTATATATTTAGTGTATCTATATCTACTATTCTACTATATATATGTAGTGTAACTATATCTACTTAGTGTATTTATTTGTATCTGATGCGATGTTGTAGTTGAAACAAATGCATTATTTATTTATACTGTGACGCGGTAATTTTTGGTCGCGTCCCAGATCCTCGTAAACTACGAGTTTTGGGGCGAGCACACGGGGCCTATCTCGTCGCTGGGAGTCTCAGGCGATCTCAGGGACAAAAATCATTGTAGACGCACGATATTAATTCCCCAGGATTTATTTTTATTATTTTTCGGGACCATCTGGAGCTGAGCTGACTTTCGACTGACCACGGCATGGCTTAACCCTTTCACCCGCTTGCACGCCTTGGCTTTCGGTCCGCTTGCTGCACTGTCTTGGGCGCTGGATTTCCGTGAGTCGCAGCCTGATGGATGCAGTCAACGGGGATCACCGGTACCGCCGATCCGACGGGAGACGCCGAGCTTCGACGCGTGATACATCTAGCTGATAAGCAGCGAATTCGAATATAGGTCGCGCGCGTCATATTAGTTACGCGAGGTAGGCATTGTCGGGAGAGGCGCCAGGTACCGGACACTGGCCGAAAATCGGGAAAGGTGGGGAGCGAGAGAGAACGCGAGCGAGGCGGCGAGCACGACTCCGAAAATTAGATCGGGACTCTCTTCTGTGAAGCGACGAAGATAAGACGTGTGTGCTCGCCGTGCTAACGGGCGGAATCGACATTTTCGCGGGGAATTATTGAAGCGAGGAGGATCAATCGTTCGGAGCCGTTCGACGGACAATTTTCTTGACCCGGTTACCTCGGAAGGACGGAGAAATAATCGGTACCGGCAAGGAGTTATCCGGATCTTTTGTTTGCCATCTTTTGCGGTAAGACTTTTGACTCCATTGTAAATTGTCGGACACGCGGTCTATCATCGGTTTGCGCGCATTATATCGAGTGTGCCCGCGACTCGATCGCGGCGTGGAGTTCCGTCCCGGGCAAAACCATAGCTTATGTTTCCTTCGATAATTTTCTTGCGTTTTCTTATCTCTTGGGGAATTACTCTGTCTTTCTGTGTCTTTCGGGGATCATAAGTGCCGGGAATTGGACGGCCTCTCGTCGCACCGGTACCGTAACATCGGGGAGATCGCCTGCGCGAGATTTGTGTGGAGCGGAAGAGTGTATGTGTGTCGCGGCGTGCGGGTTTCGAGTTCGCGCGGGATTAACGTAGGCTTTCCTTCGCGGCTGAGGACGTCGAAAAAGCATCGCGATTAAGAGAGACACGAGTCTCGAAGCCGCCGCTGTCATTGGTTGGGTCGTTTTTATCGTGGATTTACGTGGCGAATTTGTTTCCGGCATTTGTGCAATACCGCTCCGAAATCGTCCGCGAACGCAGCCTGCACGCCGGGATTGTGTGTGTGCGTGTGTGTAGCGGGACATCGTCCTTCGTGCGACGACGACGAGCGTTCGGCGGTACAGTCCCGCCGAGAATCGGGAGTTAGTAGGGAAATCAGGCCTGGCCCGCGATTATATCTCTTTCTGCTTATCTTATTCGCACTGTTTTTTTTTTGGCTGTTTATTGATTTGTTATTTTTTTTCGGAGTAACACCATCGGTCGATTTTTCCTTCATTATTCTCTCCGTTTATCGGGCCAGGATTTTCTTGTAACGCGTAGCGATTCAAACCGGTGAACTGAGTAGCCGGGGCGAATTTAGCAGGGACAATATTGTACACGGGTTTTCGTTTTCGAAGTGTAATAAACCGAGTGGCTTCGGCCGGATGTTTCGAGAGATCTGTTTGATATTTTGTGTTTGGTTTTGTGGCGCAAATTTTCACCGCCCTCACCCCTCTACCCTCGCCTAGCTGCAGCTGCCGGAGCAGTGAGAGTGCGTGTTTTTTATTAACATCGGTACCGACCGCGTCGATTAAACCGGTAATCGGCTGGCGCCCACTTAAATTAAATAAAGCGGTCGAGAGGCACGCCGTTGGTGGCCAACAATTGATCTTTGGGGAAGTTCGGGAAAAGTTGGCGGTCACAATACTAACTATTGTTTTTCATTGAAAAAAATGGATTTGTCCATATTTCTCCAGTCCTGGTTTTTTTGTTTTAGGCGAAAATCAAATAATTGATACATTATCAAGAGACGCGGTAGCGTCTCGACGCCAAGTACTTAAAAAAAAGTTTTTAAGCGAGTTGAGCGAGACGCTACTAAGTATAGATACTTCAAAATGCCGGAAGTGGCTTCTTGCTTCTCGATTTTCTCGAAAACGAAGCATCGGATCGGAATTCCGACGACACTTTTATGATATATACAGGACACGAGCTTTCCAACGCGCCTAGTTACGATCATAACTGTTAGGTAGATGCTGAGATACGGTAATCGTACCCCTCACGAGGTCCAAAAATATTATAAAAGTGTCCTGTAATGTGAGTCCTCGCGTCTACTGCGCATGCGTCCGCCGGGTGACTCATCTTCCATCTCTCTCGGATTCGCATCAGCGCAGCACTTTCTCTCTACCCATTTCTCTTGTTTCGTATATATCAGCACAGCACTTTTCGCGCTTCGGTTAATCGCTCGGCGAAACAAATTTTTATTTTTATTTGAAGAAACCGAAAAAAAATGTGAAAGTGTCCACCCTATAGTGAACCTATAGTGAATGAAAAATGAAAAATTATGCGTAAAAGTGTCAATAAAAAAGATTTGTCTAAAAAAATTGATTATAAGTATCATATATCATAAATTAAATATATTTTTATTCTTTTAATTATGTGTTCGACGTGTAAAGTTAATTTTCCTCGATGTTTTTATGACTAACATATTTTTGAAGTTTTGTTTTATTTTTGCTCTTGTCAAATGTTAAACGAATATATTGGATATATTCGACAGCAAGATGGTTCAGTTTTTTAAAATGGAATCTACGCTCTGTCAGGAAAACATGAACTTATTTGTTTATCCAAACCGATAAGTAAATACGTTAGTAAAAGAATAAATCTTTCACTAACGGAGCTGGGATTCTATTTGAGACATTTCCTGCTATCGATGTATAACTGAAGGTTCGCAGTGAAGATTTACATTTATATATAGTGGCGAAAGGCATATGCAGCTCCACATACAGATGCCCTCGATGCTTGGGAACTTCAGACGCACTCTGACACGCTGCGTCAGAATCAAAAGATGTCTTTATTCATCATGCGAGAGAGATAAGTTTGTTTTTCGTTACATGTTATGAAAATCACCTCCTGATCCTGACGCAGCTGCCTTCAAAGGTCCAGAGCATCAAGAGCAGCTACTTAAGGAGTCTGAGGTGACTTTCGTCACCATAAAATGTTACACGAATATATTTGAAAGGAAGATGGTTCAGTTTTTTTTTAAAATGGAATCTACGCTCCGTCAGAAAAACATGAACTTATTCACCTATCCAAACTGAGGAATAAATCTTTTCCTTACGGTGCTGGCATTCTATTCGAAACATTTCCCCTTGTTGATGGGAACAATATAAAGAGAATATATAATTAAAGGCTCGCAGTGAAAATTTATAATTTATAAATATACTTGTTGCATATGGTGGTGAAAGGCATCTCCAGCTCTACACACCCTCGATGCCCTGGAACTTCAGAGGTACTGCGTCAGGATCAAAAGAAGTCTTTACCCATCATGCGAGGGAGAGCATTTTTTTTAGCTACGCATGATGAAAACCACCTCCTGATTATGATGCAGCTGCCTTCGAAGGTCCAGAGCATCAAGAGCAACTACTTTAGAAGTCGGAGGAGCCTTTCGTCACTATCCAAAACAGGTAAATGTTATATTATTGCTTAGAATAGGACAATTCTGCACTCAAACCATTTCCTCCAATATAAATCCAAATAAACAGAGCGATGATTCTGTTTTACTCAAATCAATACATAGCGCGGAAACAGTGATAGGACTATCAAGCAATTAGACTATTTTATATTTTATATTTTTTTAAATAATGTTAATCAACAAAAAAGAAATAAGAACAGAAATCGTACAACTAGTGCTTAAAATTTGTTATGCTCCAAAAAAAAAATGTCTATTGGAAGACAATTTTAACCATCTTTAAAAATAACAAACAAACAATCTTAATACAATCTTAAAAGAATTTCAAAAAATTGTAAAAAAAAAAAAAAAAATTGAAATTTTCATAGCGCTTTCTTATGAAAATTGGAACTTGAAATTTTCATATGGCTCTGTCATAATGCTCCCTTATTCATAAAGCTTCTTCTATGAGAAAGCATTTTCTGTATTTTTGGCTTCCTCATAGAGGAAACTTCGTGAACAATGAAACATTATGAGAAAGCCATACAACAAAAATTTGAAGTTTCAACTTTTATAAGGAAGCGGTATGAAAATTTCTATTTTCAACTTTTATGGGGAAGCAATGTGGAAATTTAAAAAAAATTACGTAATTACGAGTAAAAAAGTTGTACCACAAATACTACAGTTATAATTTATATCGAAGACTGAATACACTTTTAAAGTTACCTACCGAATAAAATTGAATTTCAACAACAATTTTACTATTCCCGAAAGACCGAAGAATTTTGTTTTTATTATTTTAATCGTTAAAAGTTATTGGGCGTTATGATGAAGTTTCGCGACCGGGGCTTGCGAATCGACTGTTTCAACGACATTTATACATATACTTACAGTACACAGTGACGGAATCTACAAAAAAACATAACAAAAATAAAAATAAAGCTGCTGTAAATAGTTTCTACTTTCCAAATACGATACAAAACTTATGTTTCAATTGTAAACGATATACAAAAGCTGTATCAGGTACATACTGTGACGTGACTTTTCGATCACCGTCACAAAAATACAAATTAATTAATGTCTATTAATTTAGGTCGGTTAGCCCGTTATAGTTTCCGCTTCACTGCTCTTCAGCTGTCCATGTACCGTCCAGCTCTCGTTTAAGTAAGGTTCGTAAAGTTTTGCGATCCGATTTGGATTTTTGCTGATGAGCTGGTGTGTGATAAGCTCAGAGTTAAGCTCAAAAGATTTAGTCCAGGTCGAGATTCTCGAATCTATTCGGTGGAGAGATTCTCCAAGAAATGAGAAACATGAATAGAGGGGAGCCCGACGAAATTTCCCGTTTAAATGACGCTCTGGAATAGTTTGAGAGGGCAGTAGCTATCGGCTAAGGATCTCGCAATAATCATAACGCTTCGTTAGAATATCGTCGTAGGCTTATCAGTCAACCGAGAGTCGTCCTCGAGGCAGCTCGGACCTCTCGCACTAACGGTGTTTACTATCGGCCTCACGTTATTGTCTCACGCTCATTCGTACTCGCTCGCGCTACCGTAGTATCCGGCTATCGCTCTCGCTTCGGTTCGCGTACCTCGCTACCTGACACTTCGCGCGTTCGCTGGTTGACTCGTGTGCTGTGTTTCGTGCGGATTCGGTACCGAATTCTTTGCCGAATTTTCTGTGATCGAGATGCGTTCTGAGGAATGCTCTTGAGGTGCAGTGATTGTGTTTAAATTCTCGAGGCATCGTGAGATGCAGTTCCCGCCCATTATTGGATTAAATCATGTAGTTTCGGTGAGTTTTATTGTTAAGAGAATTTATCGATCGCGTATGGATCCGCTCTCGTTACGCTCGCTCTGACCCTTCGGTCAGCTGGACGCTTCCGATGCACCTACGTGCGCTCCCGTGGCTTACCAGCCTAAAATTAATTGTTCCAGTTCTTTGACATTTGAGATTCCGATATTTTAGATTCCGCGTTATTTTATTGGCGAAGGATCGCGACCCTTCTACCACAACGCGCATCCTGAGCAACCGTTCATTTTCGCAACCGTTCGCTTTCGCGAACGCATCGGCGTTAGTTCTCGTTACCGTTAAGTTCTCGTTCGTGTTATTGCGTTGTTTCGTTCTGTTTTCGTGTGTTTCGGTCGGGAGGTCGGCCTGTTCCACCGACCTCCAGATTAGTCCGACGAAACAAAAATCAGCCCTGCGGGGGCCGACCGTTCCACGACCTTCAGATTAGTCGAGCTTGGCGATTCCGGCGAAACAAAAATCGGCCCTGCGGAGGTCGGCCGTTCCACCGACCTCCAGATTAGCCCGGTTGTTAATACCAGCGAAACAAAAATTAACTGGCGCCCACCGGGACGTCAATGCATCCGTAAGGGCCGACGGCCGAAGGTGACGTTTCCTGAGTTCTCGATTTCGCGCTCCGCTCCCGTTCAGATTGGGCTTCGATTTTTGCATTTTCGGTTTTGGTTTTTTTTGTTGTTTCGGATTTATGTTGAGATCTAGGAAAATACGTCACCATACATAATTGCGAGTAAAAGTTTTGTATATTTGAAAAAAATTAGCGTAAAAGAGAAGTTTGCGTTTTAAGGTGATGTGGAACACCCTCCCACGCACTTACCGCGTGCTCAGTTGGTATCAAAACTGAAATGAATGCCGTTTTCAGACCGCAGACCCCGAGCAAAAAAAAATTCTTTCCCTGCGTCTGCAGATTCTCCAGCGAAATATAATTTTCTTTTTCTTCGGCAGACTGCTGTCTCAAAACGGCATTCAGTATAATGTTTACTACCAACTGGGCATTGGGTGACCGGGAGGTTATACCACACCATATTAAGAGCAGGTGAAACACCACGGTCGGTAATAAAAATTGTAATAAACTTTTCCACGAACGGTGATATCTAAGGTCAAAAGAAAAGTGTCATCGAAGACAGATTACATTACAGCTTTCGATGACACTATTCTGTTGACCGCAGATGCTAGAATCCGTGAAAAAAGTTAATTATCGTTTTTATTAATGACCGCGGTATTTCACATGCCTTAAGGAACAGCGATGGATAAGAGGTTAAAAAAATACTTCATAATTTAGAATCATATTTTTTGAAAATATTATTATTATTGTAATATAGAATTTTTAGTGAATCGTTTAGTTTTCAAGATCTTTTTTTTTCAAAAAAGTAAAAAGGTACGCCATGTACTTGAAATTTGTATTCTCGTTCAGAAAATATGTGTATCAAAATCTCAAAAAAAAATCGAAAAGAGTCAAATCAAACCAGCCAAGTAGTACATATACGAAAATGCTTCAAAAAAGATGTTTATCAAAACAATCTAAAAACAAAAAAATACAAGATGCAAAAAATCTTGACAAAAAGAAATGTAACGTGCCAGTTTTTTTCCAATAGCTGTCGTACATGGTTTATTCAAATAATCGAGGGAGAGGGAAAGTAACTGTAATAACTGCAGTAACTGTAATTGTAAAAAAAAAAACTGGCCCGCCAAGTTTATTTTTTGTCAAGATTTTTTGCATTTTGTATATATATGTATTTTTTTTCTAATAATTAACACATTTTTATTTTGAACTTTAAATTACACAAACGAGGTCTTAATTACTTAAGGTCGTCGATCCAATATGCATATTGTCTAATATACAATGTATCTACTATTACTAAATTATTATACGGCATAAGGATATATAGTAATTGTTTAGGAATCTGCGGAGATGTAAAGGAGTCGATTCTGACAAATTTGCTCGCGATCGTTCGCAAGCACGCGTTGGTTAACACCAGCATTTTTCTTCGTCTATTTTTCACACACGATATCCCGTAAATCGTTTTCACCACAGCTGACGCGAACGTCTCGAGGGCCGATATCGATGTATGACGTAGACTAGTGGACGGAAACGCTCAGTGCGCTTGCTTCCAAGCCTATGAATTAGCGACCTCCATAATTTAAATCTAGCATCTATTTGATCGGAAGAAATGCTTACTTCAATTTTTAATTTTTAAAGTCGTTATTAGTTGATATTTAAAGAAGTTGTCTTTGCGTATACAGCTATAGGTAAATAAAATTAGTTAGTTGAATGAAGTAACCCACTCAGATGCTGAGATGTTCCGCAAACACCCGACCCTCTTCTTCCGACATTCTCGTGACTCGAGCCAAATGAGCCTCGAATATCAACGCAAGATGTGGGCATCCTGCGTCAAGATGCCCCTATCAACTCGCCGGTAAGGTAGAGCGCAAGTGAGGCAAGCGCTTGCCCAGCGAGCCAGCAGCAACAGAGCGGGCTGTGTGACCGGAATTCACCGCGCATTTTGGAGCAAGTACCAGGCACACAGATATTGCGTCAGTTGCGCGTGATATTCGGCGGCAAGGAAAGAAGCACCACTTGACGTCACGCTGACGTCAGAGGTCCGTGGAAGGAGTACCGAATCGGGCCAAAAGCCGGAAAACGCACTCTTGGCCAATCAGTGACTTCGATCACTACCGAGACTCCCTCCGAACGCCGGCATCGGTAACCTTCCCCGGAGAAGGGGATAACAGCTGCTGTCTCGGTAACCCCCTTTACCGTAGAACAGCGCCGGCGACTTCTCGTCGAGACGTGAGTGACGACTGCCGTCTGTCTCCCACATTCTTTACAAAACAGCGCCGTCGACTACGTATTCACTAAGAAACAGGGTCTTTTAATCCATTCAACCACAGTAGATGGCGATGGTCGGTAACCAGGGTGAAACGATGACCGTACAGATATGGTCTGAAGTTTGGGACCACAAACACTATAGCTAGCAATTCTTTTTCCGTGGTTAAATAATTAGTCGCGGCTTCGTTTAAACTTCGCGATGCATATACTATAGGTAATTTCTAAATCGCTGCCAATTGGTCCCTGGCTAAGTACGACTCCTAAAGCGAAATCTGACTATTGAAGCAATTGTTCGGAACAGAGTTTTTCGCGTAAAGTTTCGAAGGCTTTTTGTTGTGTCGAAGTCCAAAGGAAACGGGCATGCTTCTTGAGCAACTCGGTCAGGGTTTTGGCGATTTTTGCGAAGGCCGGTACAAATCTACGATAATATGCGATCAATCCTAAAAATTTACGTATATTTTTCTGTCCTTGGGGTACCGGGAAATTTGTCGCAGCTTCGATTTTCTGAGAATCAGGTTTTACTCCCTCTTGGGTTATGATGTGACCATGATACACAATTTCTTTATGCAAGAATTTGCGTTTAGCGGGTTGAAGAGCCAGACCAGCTACCTTCAAACGTGCTAAAAGTTTTTTCAATTTTGCCCCATGTTCTTCAAGGGTTGTTGCGTATATGATGATATCGTCCATATACACAAACAATTATATGCCCTGGAGGCCTGTGCATGAATCGTTGGAAAGTCGCGGCACTCTGTCCATGAGTCGTTGGAAAGTCGGGGCGGCATTTCTTAAGCCAAAAGGCATGCGCGTGAATTTAAAAAAAGCTGTTTTTGCGCTCGATTGTGGGTCCATAGGGATCTAGTGAATACCGGATGCAAGATCTAAAATGGAGAAGTACTTGGCCCCATCGAGTTGACCTAATATCTCGGTGATATTGGGGAGCGGGTACGCGTCTCCGACAGTCTTTTCGTTCAATGCTCGATAGTCAATGACGATTCGCCAACGCTTCTTACATTCTGAATCGGCCTTTTTGGGGACAATCCAGAGTGGAGGATTATAGGGTGATTCTGAAGGTTGCACGATTCCCTTCGAAAGCAGGTCATCGACCTGTTAACGAATTTCGTCTCTTTGGAAAGGTGGATACCGATATTGTTTGGTGTTTATCGGATTTTCGTCAGTTGTAATAATTTTGTGCCGTAACACTGTTGTTGACGCTAACAGGTCATTAGTTAGATGAAATTGCGGACGGAAGTCTGTCAACACCGGGAGAATATTGTTTTTCTCTTCTTCATTTTGATGTTTCAGGTTTAACAGGGTTAATAATTTCGTCAGGCATTTAGCAGTTGCTTTGTCGGCTTCTCTAACGGAATGCGGCTATCATTCAGACCGATTGCGTGGGGGAATGACATGGTATTCTTCGAGATCTA
Organism: Exephanes ischioxanthus; assembly: GCA_958510785.1. Taxonomy (NCBI): domain Eukaryota; kingdom Metazoa; phylum Arthropoda; class Insecta; order Hymenoptera; family Ichneumonidae; genus Exephanes; species Exephanes ischioxanthus. Next base: position 15,177,788 of record OY294026.1, read on the forward strand.
CCGGAACCGATGACAGATGAATGGGATAATTATTCGAATTAATTGCGTAGACTTTGACAAACCCTTTTTCTTGCGTACCTAGAGACTCGCCCAGAAAAACTCCCGTGCCTGCGTTCACTCGTCGCATGTAGCCGTCGCGGATGTCCGAGTTAGAAACGGAAATATTCACAAGCTGTTTGGCACGCGGAGGTAAAGTTACTTTATGAAAGTTAACGAGCGGCAGGTGCTCTCGTGTCATTCGAATTCCATTTAACGTAAAATCGAGTACAGCACGATGGCTTTTCAATAGTTGAATACCTATGATTCCCTGTTCCCTAATGGTCCATAATTCGTTAACGAGTTGAAAGGACGTCTCTTATACCGCTGTTATAAAAATGTTTAATTCTGATCCTGTATCTACCATCAACGCGGCGATGCCTCCCTTGAATATTATATTAACTTGTCGGACTATTGGGATCTCTACGCCGCGCTGACTTCGGATTGTGAGGACATACCTGAGTCGCGGAGCTTTTCGAAGGTTAAAGTCGTCGACTCACCCTCTCGACGATTTCGCTTAGATAAATAGGTTTGTCTTTACGAGCACGCTTAGCATCTCTCTCACTCTAGTGCTTCCTCTTTAGGTCTTTAGGTTTAGCACTCCCTTTCTACATGATTGTTTAAGAAGCAATAATCGAAACTCGCTGCGGTATTCGTACTATCCCGTTTAGGCTTAACATTTTCTTTTGCTAACTATGGGCATTGGTTTCGTTTATGACCGGTCTCTTTGCAATTGTAGCACTGACTTCATGTGGTTTATGCGTTTTAGCGAGTTTGAATTTCTATTAAATGGAATGGCAGTCTCTGAAGGAGTTACTTTATCGGCCAGATCATTTTTATGAATCACCGACCAGATCCACCTGCGTCCACCTACGTGGCTACATCAATTGCCTCTTCGAGAGTGGAACACACTAGGGCCTCGATTTGGGCGGCCTCGGTTTCCGCAACAGCCCCCACCACGGAGCGAATATCGATCGACGCAGTAAGCTATTTTCCATGCTTGACAGTTAGTATGGGCGGGGCATGCGCTGCCTCGATTTTCCTGGGTGTCAGCGGGAGCCGGTCCCGCCGCTGTTGATGAAGTCGAGGCCCTAGTGTATTGTTTTTCGCGAAGGAAGTTGAAAGTCTCTTTATCAAGACTTCTGATGAAATGTTTAGTCGCCGTGTTTCGCATTCCGGTGCTCAATATCTTGATCGCGACTCCGGTGTTTTCTATGTACTATTCATACTATTTATCAGATACTATTTATGATGTCGGTGAGGATGTCACGGATACGCGATTCATACTCAGGGATTGTCTCATTATCTTTTCGAAGCGCAATGGTTAAAGTTGCGAGTGATTGGCTAAAAAGGGTTTTCTTTGCTAACGATCGTTCTAAGGTGTTTAATATTCCGTCGAGTGTGTTAACCATTTTGCCCTGAACATAACGACGAGCCTTTTTCATTACTCTACCCCGAACAAGCTGGATGAAAAACTTCATTTCGTGTTCCTCGATAGCTTCTGCGGCAACGCGGCAATGATTTATGAACATTGATACGGGCATAATGTCACCGTCAAACTCGGGAATGATTGTGGATGCCATTCCAAATCCCGCACAGGTCCCCTGATATGAAACTGATGGCTGACTGCCTTTTGCCGAACCGTTCGTCGATATAATTTCCGTGATGTCATTACTGATCGGTTGGTTTCGCGGCCATGGGTCATGAGAAGGGGTCGGAGCCGTAATTCTATTAACGTTATTATTGGGCGATCTATTTGTCACGACGTCGTCTAAAATACTATCTATACTGCTTCCTGTTTGAGGATGTGATGTTCACCGTAGGCGGTCCCCTTCTAGAGCGATGAGACCAATTTCGGCACCGAAATCCCCCCTTTTCGACAAACCGTTGGTCGAAGCTTTTCGAACGTTCGATAACGATCGAGAACGTTGCGCCACGCACGCACTCTCGGCGCGCGCTGCGAGTATACGCCGGTCGGGCCGAAATAGTGGGATCATGCATGGGGTAGGGAGTACGAGCATGCCGCGTGCAAAGCCCGCGGACAGGTATTTAAGGAAGTGCGCGACACAGAAGAAGCACTTTTTTCTCGATGGCGACGAAGAGAGGTAAGCTCAAACACCCTTTTCCTCTGGTCCGGGTGGCTCGTGGTGATGCGAGCCGATTCCGGAGCCATTTCCCGAGAGACCAAGTAACCAGTGGTGACGCTGGCCATCTTGGATGGATTCGGCGCTGGATGGATCCGGAAGCGAGTACCGGCGAGGGTGGTGGTGACCAGTGTTGCCGGTTTAGTACTATTGTACTAAATTGAGTAATTTTTCATACGATTTAGTACGTCAGTACGCCTTTCGCAAAGCTAATTCGTTCCATATGATTTTGTACGTCGATATGCCTTTTGCAAATCTAGTACGATTCGTATGATTTTGTACATTGGTACGCCTTTCTTGATGGTCCTCGGCCTTACTCACGCACGCAATAATTCTGTATTCTGTAACATTTGAGGGTGTACTAACGGGTAACTGTATAACGAGTAGAAATGCGTAACGAGTCACTAAGTAACAAGATTTTCGATTGGAATCGGAAGTTTGAAGGCTACAATTCCTGCCGTAAACAATAAATATACATCCGTATATAAATGAAACTGCATCATATCTCACACTGGATAGGTATGTATATATTCCATAACATAAAGGTTAAGTGTTAAAAAATGACATAAATCTTTAAATAAAGCAGAGGACTCCATTTGACATAAGAAATATACTTTGACCAGGACTACTGAAGCATCAAGCAGATACTAATTTGTCTGTACTAGAGTGTGAATCCTCAACCTCGAGCCTTGATTCTCCTAATGAGGAAGCAAATGAAAAAAGGTAATGAAAACGAGAACAAGAGAAACCTAAATCTATGTACAACAAAAAAGATATCAAGACATAAGTAAGAATACTACATTAGGATATTAGTGCGATAAAACTTTTTCTGACGAGTGTGAGTTTGCAGCATGAGCCGAATGCGAAAGTTGCAATTACACGAGTTTTGAAAACGTACATAATTTTACCTCATACCGTGTGAAACCGTTTTACCCGCAGACTGCCTTTTATGTACCAAGTGAAAAAAATATTTTAACTTCTTTGAACCTTATGACAAACACAATATAAATTCATAATGATCCATAATATTAATTCGCCCGATTTATGTTTCGTGTGCATCAAAAAAACTGATAATGAGAATTCTTTTTTACGGACTTCTCGGTGGTACATCAAAAAAACAAATGAAGACAGTTGTCTCTGCAAAAAAAGGATCACGGAGGCAAAATATGTGTTATCCCATTGCAACAAAAAAAACAAACTTTTATGCTTTTTAATTCGGACACCTTTTACTATAAAGTACAACATAATAAAACGATATTTTAACACCATTGTTGTGACTGTTTCTAATACGAAATTTCCTACATTTGTTGGAATGAAGATCTTCGAACACAATTAATTAATTTGTTGATCATTTTTTCAAAGGAAATCGGGAATTACGCCAACAGAGAGCATTGACATAGCGGGTCCATGATCCGCGCTAGCAAGTGAACCACCAAAGTGTCACACACTTCTAGATTTTGACGATCGCCAGTGTGTTGCTGCCAAATCAGCAACTAGATTCAAATGTGTCGAGTCTGGGCCACTACCGAGACAGCCAAATTCAACAGGGCGTATGCAAAGGTATAGCAGTTTGACGAAAACTTTGAACTTTTTCGTTATTACAATAAGATATTTTACCTATAATAGTAAATGTTAAACGAAACGTTAATGTACTTTTTCGCAGAACTGAAATGGAAACTGAAATTCGAAATCAGAACGACTCTGCAGTCACCAGCACCGATTCGGCTAACGAGCATACAGAAAAAGAAAAAAGCAAGTCCAAAACGAGAAAAAAATATAAACAAAAGTTCAAAGAGAGCTGGACATCGAAATTTTCTTGGCTACAGATGAAGTCAAATCAGGCATTTTATAAAGCGTGTCTGAAAGATATCAGCGCAGGAAAATCGCATTTGAAACGACACGAGGCCACAAGTAGCCATCGAACGAGGATCAAGTCCGCTGAAAAAACTGTCAAAATCCAGGACCTTTTGGAAAATGAACAACAGCAGGAACAAAACAAACTTGTGATGTCCGCGGATCTCAAGATGACGATGTTCTTGCACGAACACAACTTACCGTTTCTCCTGATGGATCATCTTCCAAAATTCATCGCTTCAGTCTGTCCAGATTCGAAAGTAGCGAAAGCCATAAAGTGTACCAGGATGAAAGCTACAAGTTTAACGCGAGATTGTAATTTGCTCAGCAAATTTCGGACATTTTGGACAAGCTGAGGAGCTCCGTATTTTCTATCATAATCGACGAGACGACAGATATAAGCTCAGAGAAATCTCTGGCGATTGTGGCTAGATTTTACGACGACGAAGAAGAACAGTGCAAAGACAGATTTCTTGATTTGATCAAAGTGATGTCCTGCACTGCCGAAGACTTGTTCAATGCGATCTGCAAGTATCTCGAGGATCTCGAAATTCCTCTTGTCAATGTGATCGGATTAGCGGCAGATAGCGCTTGTGTTATGATGGGGAATATATCCGGCGTTCAAGCTCGATTTAAAAAAGTTATACCGAGCTTATTCGTGCTTGGCTGCGTGTGTCACTCGTTTCACTTATGCTCGTCGGCTGCAGCTCATCAATTGCCTAGGAGTTTGGAAGACTTGATTCGAGGAATATACAATTACTTTTCTCACAGCAGCAACAGGTTGGCGACATTACAAGAATTTTAGGTTTTCGTGGATTTGAAGCCACATAAGATATTACATCCATGTCAGACGAGGTGGCTGTCACTGCAGGTCAATTTTTGAGCTTTTAATTCCAATTATTGGAGGATAATGGATTAGTTTGAGGGGAGAAACAATTTGGATATAATAATTTGTTGATAAAAAAGTTTTTTGTTTATGGTCAGAAAACCACCAAATTTGGCTCCAAGTAATATCGACCCAAAAAGCAGGAAAATCATAACAGATTGTTGTTAACATTGTTAATAACAAAGTTTTTTTGTTTATAATCAGAGAAGGCCCAAATGTGGTACAATGGGTTTGTTTGACCAAAGAAGTCGTTCGAATATAATAGTTTGTTGCAAATATTGTTAATTAAAAAGTTTTTTGTTTGTAACAATTTTAAGCAAAAAAAGTTGAAAAACGTCACGTGCTGATTATTTGGGGCACGTGGTAGAAAATAGGGAAAAATCGAGCATTGTTTAAACAAATGCAAATACAGGGAGGCGGATTCCCGCGCCGCACTATATATTGCTTCCAGCGTACAGTCGTGAGCATGAGTGCTGCGCGACGCAGCGGTACTCATTCGAAACCATTTCACGCGTCGTAGCTGTGACATCCGCGTCGGTCTTTCGAGGGTATTATTAGTCAAGTTGATCCGGTTCGTACCACGAGAGTATATCGGAAAATTAATTAATAATTTTGAATAATTAATAATTGTGAATTATTAACATTAAACGGAGCATCATTACCGTTTACATATTCATCGTTGTCTGCCGACGGAATAACTCCAGATTCAAGAGAACGTTGTGTGTTTTGAATAAATAGAGAATATTCAGAAAAATACTACATCTTGGTGTTTAGTATATTAAAACACCTGGCGACCGAAGTTCAATGCCTATGGCACGCGGCAAAAAATTATTCATTAAAGAAGAACCTGCAAAGTAATTGCGATTTGAGACAACCTGTCCATCGAGGGTAGGTACAAAGGAAGTCACCCGCGTCCAAATTCCACCTGTACCATCAACGCCTGGGGTAGGAGGCGGCCATCGAAGGGATGTCCGGTTACATAATTAATCAATCAAAGATAGGAATCAGGTGATGAGAGTTGGGAGACGAGGCGCGGGTGAGACAGCGGCGACGCGGGGGTGTCCGGCACCGAGGTTATTTATTCGCGCGCCCACCGTCCACTCGGCATTAACTTGTTCTGCACCTTCTTCGCGGCCGAGGCACAGACCTCAACTTTGCATTGTACTTAGAATCATTGACAAAGAATTAGCGAATTATCAACTTGTAAACTTTTGAAATCATTATTCAATTTAACTCAGTTCAATAAATCATTCATATCTTTCCAAATCATTCCATCGAATTTGAGTATATTCCTCCTGAAAATCATTCTGTCATCGAAATCATGCATCGCTAAAATCTGGGAAGGACGTTCATTTCTGGAGTCGATCGTCATCATCATTCGATTCTGATTCGAATATTTATCCAGATTGGGAAGGACGTTCTATTTCGATATCGATATTCATCATTCATCAATCGATTCACTCGACCATTCATTCTGAGATAAAACCATTTAAATTACATCGTAAATTTCGAAAATTATCATCTCCATCTCAAACATTCATTTCTTCTGGATATTCAAATGTCAATGTTTATTTATCAACGTTTGTTCGTTCTCCTCGAAGGTTAAAGTATTTTCTTAGACAATATATATATATATATATATATATATATATATATATATATATATATATATATATATATATATATATATATATTGTGACGGGGTTTTTCTGCTCCGTCACAAAAAGAGCCAAAGTTCCGGCTCTCCCACGTATCGGCACGGCACACGGCATTCTCCCTACCGGGAAGAGTCCCTTCCAGGCAACCAGACAGGGTCAATCGCGAGCGAACCGTTCCCATGATTAATTTCGAGTATTATTTCCATTTTCCGGTTAACTCTCTCGAGCGTACGGCGGTCATAACCGCCGCAAGGACATCTCGACGCCCAGCAACATACAGCAGGCTGGAGCCTTGCTACCGATCTCGCCGCCGCCAACCATAGTCAGCAGGCTGGAGCCTAGCAACCGACCTCGCCACCGTCACACACGGCCAGCACCTCGACACGTCGCCAGCCGTCCAGCCACGCCGCTACCGAGATAGCGCGCGATATTACCGGCAACGGGCTCTCCACCCTCCGAAACCGTCTGGACGCGACGAGCCACCAGCTACCGAGATCTACAGCGTCCGGCTCGTCGCTGAGCCATCACCTCGCTCGTCTTACCGACGTTCCCGGGTCTACGCGCAACGACGCCCGTGGATTCACCTCCCACCACGAGCGTACTCGACACCTCGCGTTCACGATACCGAACGCGAGGAAATTCAAAGAACCGCGCGAGATCTCCGTAATTCGGGGAATTCGGACAAATAGAGTAGAGGGCGAAATGAAGGCAGACATAGGGTGGGGGGAAAAAGGACCCTCGATCGCGAGAGCGTTACTTCCCTCGGGGACTCAATCGTAGGCTCCCGAGAAGGAAGGACGTCGTGACCGCTGCCGATCCGTGCTTAACGTCTCGCGAGAATACCGACATCTTGCCATACGCGAAGTGGGACTTCTGGCCGAGGACAACTCGAGAAGCTCCCGCAACTGCAACGAAACCGGTGAGATCGGTGATATATATATATATATATATATATATATATATATATATATATATATATATATATATTGTGACGTGGCACGTCACAAGTCCTTCCCTAGCCGGGCTCGAAGGCCCACCACTTACCTAGAAACATAACTTGATTTAGACTTAAGCGACGAACTTTATTATATTCTTATTTTTGTTAGCCCTTTCCCCCGACTTACCCTAACCTCCAGATCCCACCCGCCAGCCGTCGAGAAACACCACCGACGATTCCCTCTCGGCTCGAAAAATCGAGTATAAACCGAAGAGGTGACTCGTGCGGCCAGACACAACTTAACCCCCGTCAAACACCGTCAGACCTGTCAGCTGGACACTACCTCGACTCGCCACAAGGATCCGCCAACTCCCGACGGCGAGGATTGCCCAGCGATCGATTTCGCCAATCGATACCGAGGATGCGCGCGCCGAGCGTCGCGACGAGTCTTCCGTCGCGACGAATATTTGCATAGGCCGACGGACCAATCCCGTCGCGCATCGACAGCTAGTCCCGGAACCAGCCAATTAATCGCCACGACACCTGTCGCTCCAGTACACGACCGACCCTAAGGCAGAAGAAGAAGCCGAAAGCAGCGAGGCTGTTTTCACTTCGAGCCAAGGCGTGAGACGATAGAGAGTGTGTGACAGGCGAGAGCGATTGAGATTCGATATCAGGAAATTTTACTCGGCTATCCACGTTTGGAATCAGACTCCTTCCCGGAGAGTACGGAACAATAGACAATACCCAGGATTTCATTTGGACCGATTACAGAATTATAACGACCGAGGCAAACCCGGAAATTTTACGAGAGGAATATTGAGAGGAATATCGGAGAAATTTGTAACCGATATCGTACGAGTGACCAGGTTGAGTGAGTAGTGCATAAGTTTTTCCCCATCAGCCCTTTTCTTGACTTTTCACGCCTCCCCGACCCTCTGAAGATTTACCCATACCCCTTTTTGTAATTTTAAGCCGTTTTTCTTTGTATAATTTTCTCGACCGCAGAGTACCGGCTGCCACGTGCGCCGGCATTTTTCTTTATTATCTCGAACACCCCTCACTATGCCTAACTACGCGGCTGATCCTTCTGTCACCAGTTGAAATACTGTTATTCAGAGGTTAAATTGACGAAAAATAACCAGTCCATTCTCCTCGGATCAGTGAAACACCGGTTTTTTCGTGGTTACAATGGCGAGCGGCAACTTCACGATGCCTCTCGCATCGGTTGAACTACGGTTATGCAGCGGTTAAATTGACGATAAACGACCACTCGATCCTCATAGCATCAGTTCAACACGCGTTCTTCAGTGGTTAAAATGACAAAACGCAACCACTCGATTTTCCCCGCATCAGTTAAACAACGATTCTTCAGTAGTTAAAATGACAAGAAGCGACTGCTCTATTCCTCTCGTATCAGTCAGACTAAGGTTATTTAGCGGTTAAATCGACGAAAACAACCGCTGGATTGTCCTCACAATGTCTAACCTATAGTTTTTCTGTGGTTAAAATAAGGAAAATCAACTGCTCGATTCCTTTCGCATCTGTTCAACTACAGTTATTCAGCGGTTAAATCGGCGAAATATAGCCGATTGTCTCACGTATTACGGTTATTTTGCAGCCAATGATGCGGTTGAAATATCAGAAATGACCGCAGGCCATCTTACGCTGCGGTTTTTCCGACGTCATATTGTGGATGATGCGTGCGCAAACAACCGCTGCCTTCCGAGTTAAGCTAGGGTTATTTATTGGTTAAAATTCTTGAAAATGACCCACATGCTTCAAACACGGTCCTAGCTTGCGGTCGGGCAGAAAATGTAGTGGTTAATATCCGGTTAATGGCGCGTCAAAAAAATTCCCAGATCGACCGGTTAAATTTCCGGTTAATTTGCAGTCGCACGTACTGACAGGGTGGCGTCGAGACGCTACCGCGTCTCTTGATAATAATGGTGAAAGCGTTGAGCCCTGTGGAACCCCCTGCTGTGGTGTGAAAGAATCTGATTTTGCTGCTGCTATTCTGACGATTAGTGTGCGTGATTGTAGAAAGTTTCTTGTTGTATGTATTAGATATTGGGGACATTGTATTTGATGTAATTTAAATAGCAATCCTTTGTGCCATACGCTGTCGAAGGGATTTGAGACTATTTTTATGTAGATAATTAATTTCACAGTTGCTACTTTTAGCGAGCGATACAGAGTTGGAACACGGAACGCCAGAATCGGACCGGCACGATAAATGAGCATGCGCGGCGACTCTCGTGAGCTTGCTGATCGCCCGGCTGTCACAAATCGATACTGTGACAGCCAACGGTAATAATTTTACAAATGATCGTCGCATTTATAAAAGTGCTTACACAATAAAAGTACGTATCAATTTATCATAAATAATAATTATCGAAAAAATATGAAAAGATGTTCGAAACATCGAAAAAATATGAAAAGAGAACGATGGTTTTTTCACCCCGAGCCCCAGAAGAGCCCGAGAGATAAACATTTCTATTTTATTTAGGGTAAAAGTGATGAATTATAGCCCGCTCTAATTAGCTACGAGCAATAATTCATCGCTTTTGCCCTGAAAAAATGTTCCCTAGAAAAAATGGATGAACTATAGACAAATCGTTATCACATCACTCATAAGGATCGGTAGTCTGGTGGCTAGAGCGATTGCTTGGGAACTCGGAGGGTTCGAGTTCAAGTCTCGTCTATGGTTATTTTTTTTCTCCTCACACATGCCGGGTGACATACTTATTAGTGCATTACGACGCCGTGCAGAATCGAAAAGCGAAAAAGCTCCATCTGAATAAGTTTTCTTTCGCCTAATTACGGGAGGCGAAAACGACAATGTCCCCGGCAATTCTCTTCTTGTTATAACAAACTGCGAGCAAACAATGCAGCAGCTTCGCCGTTTTCGGCTCTTTTTACTCCCCGCTCGGAGTTTATGCCTCCAACTCTTCCTCTACAACATTTTTTCATCGACTAATTATACGAGGCGAAAACGGCAAGAAGAAGAATTTCCGGGGCCATTGTCGTTTTCGCCTCCCGTAATTAGGCGAATGAAATTTTTATTCAAATGGAGCTTTTTCGCTTTTCGATTCCGCACGGCATCGTGATGCACTAGTAAGTATGTCACCCGGCATGTGTGAGGAGAAAAAAAAGAACCATAGACGAGCCTTGAACTCGAACCCTCCGAGTTTCTAAGCAATCGCTCTAGCCAACAGATTTTTTTTAAAGATATGTTTATTTCTTTGTTCTTAACATAGTAGGCATAAGTTACATGGTAGAAAATACAAACGAAAAAAGACCAAATAATAAGAATAGTATATGGCGCTTGCCCATGTGGGAATGAGACTTGCAACCAGGACTGTTATATGTATCATAGAAGTGCTACAATCGGAGAGAGGACGGGTACTAGCGGTGATTTAAAAACACATTTGTGGTTTGAATCTCGGTGCGTCTCGGCAGTCAGCTGACGAAAGGGGAAACAGTGGGATTCCAGAGAAAACCCCTCTAAACTAGACGACGGCTGAAAACTAAAACTGATAAAAAGAAAATAATAGAAAAAAAATATAAAAACTTATGAACTAGGAGCTATGTACATATATACAGTGGGGCACTAATGCCTATGTTCTGTGTCTAAAACTACGTAGGTAACGCGCCCGACGCAACTGGCGGTTCAACTCGTCGAGGCGGATCTTCCTCCTGGCTAGCGCTTGCATAAGCGGGTTTTCAGGCGGGAGCCACCAGTATTTCCTACTGTTCAAACGATGAAAACCGTTGCAGTCTCGGGTGGGAAGCGCTGTAGAGCCTTCTCGAGATGTAGTTGGAAATCGGTCGCTGAGATCGAAATGCGCTTATCAGCTTTGTTACGCCGCCAGTGGTATAAGGTCGGCGTGTTATTTTCGTCCTGGAGCAATCCGGAGGCGTCACAAGCCATGAAAGTTTGCGGCCTTACATAACCGGTTAGCTTTTGCCTCGCTACATCTGCATCGTCTGTATGGGTTAATGACGTTGTGATTTCGTTGTTAATAGATATAATGTTACTGAAATAGTCCCTAGTAAGCTTTAGACAGAAGCAGTCTATACAAGGGATATTCGCTGCTTCGTATGAGACATTATTGCTGATTCGTCGCTGGAATTCCAAGTGCGTCGAGCGATACATTGCAAGGCAAGCACGCAGGCATTGCCTCTCAAAAACTGGGAGCTTCTCCATCATCGTATTATTGGTGTTCCACCAGAGTGGCGCACCATATGTTATTATCGGCCTTATAAGTAGCAGGTACAGTATTACTTTTGCTCTTTTAGATAAATGCCTATTTCGGAGTAACCTAGTGTTCTCTAATTGCTTCGTCAAATGAAGGTTACCACGCATCAGGTGGTCGAGATATACCCCTAAATATTTCACGACTTTACAGTGGTGGACTGCGACTGCAATTTGGTGTCAGGATTTGTGGTCTCTATCTTGAATTGTCTGCAGCCTAAGCGTTGTTGGGTCGACATATTTTGTACGGTTTTGCGAAATAGAATGGTTTCGCACTTTAGTGGATTGATCCTCAGATTCCAAGCACAATAATAATTGTTAGTTTTTTCGACGAGACCTCGGACACTATGCTGGATCTTGTTCGGACTGACATATAAATTATATAATCGTCTGCGAAGGCAAGTGAGGAGGCTCCTGGCGAGGTATTTATACCGAATAAGTTTAGGACATCGCTGGTAAAAATATTAAAGAGCACGGGCGAGTTAACGGTACCCTGTTAGAGCCCTTCTTTTATTACAAAGATTTCGGATGACAGAGCTAAACCGTCCCAAGTACGAAACGTTTTTGAGCGATCATGTCCCAGATGGTGAAGAGGAGCCATCTAGGGAACTGCTTCTCATGAAGTTTGTAAAGTAGGCCTCGGAGCCATACCGAGTCAAAGGCTTTCTCTAAATCCAAGAGGGTAGCACCCACGCGGCGACCGTTTAATATGTGAGAATTAATATCTGAGACAAGTTTATGGATGGCGTGGGACGTCGAATGCTTATGCTTGAAGCCAAACTGGTTATCGGGAATGACTTTGAGCTCATCACAGATGGCTAGGATTTTCGAGTTAATTACCGCTTCATAGACTTTGCTAATGTTGGGGGTTAAACCTATTGGACGGTAACTGGCTGGGTCTGCTGGGTCTTTATTCTTTTCTAAGATTGGTAAAACTTTGGCACATTTCCAATTATGCGGGAAGTAATAGTAATTCAGCGCGTTGTTAAAAATGACAGTGTAAGCCCCGATTAGCCTGGGTGGCTTTAAGACGATTGGAGGTATATTGTCCAGCCCGCTGGGAACTTTATTCGGCAGTTGAGTTTTTGCAGTTGAGTATTTTAGATAGTTGCGAGGTGGTAAAGGAGATATTCGGGTTCTGGGCGTCCCTCGTCGGTGCGCTAGCCCTATTAGTGTCGGAAAAACTGTGACTGACGTTGAATTTGCCCGAGTGGCTTCAAAATCCATAATTAATTGGTCGGTGGTTTCGTGAACTAAAGTTTTTAGCCGAGAGCCGGAGTTTAAGTATCTAGGTGAGTTGATGGCCTCGTAGTGAGCTCCCACAATGTTCAGTTTATCTTTCGCGTCATGTTAAAAAAATGTATAAATTGTTATCACTCTGGATATCGGCTAACACGCATCTGCTACGGTTTAATAGTGAGTGGTTGTCTCTACTCATCCCACATGGAAAAAAGTGTATTTGGAGTATATTGCCAAATATATTTAAAATATAGAAAATATAGAAAAGTTACGTATGTCGAATATATAGAAAAGTTACGTATGTCGAATATATTTTGAATTGTACGTCAATTATATACCAAGTATATAACAAAATATATTCGAGATGTATGATTATTACTTTCAAACTGTACAATGAATGTAGATTCCATACATTTTTCGATGTACCTATAAATATATTCGAATTTCTGATGCCAAATACATTACAAGTATATGAGAAATATATTCCACATATATTGAAAATGTGAGTTTCATATAATCGCAGTATACCTTGTACATGTATGAAATATATCTAATTTACATTTCGGAATATATTCCGAATATATGTTTGATATACTTTGGAGAATACCTAAAATGTATGTTTCATATACTTTGGGGTAACGGATTTTTAACTGTTAACTTATTCATAAACTGACAGTATGTATAAAAAGGAAAAATACTTTTAAAAAAAGTGAAGGGTACGCCAAGTACTTAAAAATTGTATTCGCGTTCGGAAAATGTTTATAAAAAAAACTCCTAAACATGAAAATCTCATATCATAGGAAAATAAATGCTAACAGACCTTTGCTTCCGTATGAGATTTTTAACACCACTTGATGGGAACGACAGAAAAAAATTATATAATTGATAGGTGCGAATGAAACTTTTGTATATAAAGGACAGATTTTCTTCTCAGCCGTTAGAGGTTCAAATGAGAAAAAATTGTTTCGTCTGCCTGTGAGGGCTTTGATCTTAGCTCTCAGTACAATAATTAATTTTTTGGTATTTTCCTGACAGCTAAGATCAAAACCCTCGCAGGCAACCGATACATTTTTTTCTCACTTGTTGAACCTCTTACGGCTGAGAAAAAAATCTGTCCTTTATATCCAAAAGTTTCATTCGCACCTATCAATTATACAATTTGTTTCTGTCGGTCCCATCAAGCGGTGTTTAAAATCTCATATCGAAGAAAAAAGCTCTCTTAGCATTTATTTTTATTCTTATAAAAAAAAAAAGTTAAAATAGGTTAGTTCATGGCATCGAGACGCTGCCGCATCTTTTGAAATGTCAAAATAGGTTAGTTGATCTAACGAATCACTACTTTAATCACCTACACTTAAAGGCAACGGGCAATATCTCATCCTACTACTTCATCGGCGCGATCAAAGATTCTCTCTGGATAAAACGGAGAGAGAGAGAGAGTGTTCCGCTAATGAGGGCTTCCGAGAGAGACGAGTAGTCGCCCGAGTAGAATCTTGAACGCAGCACAGCAGTCGAAAGACGCGCCAGCTGATATGGCGAACGCATGCGCAGTAGACGCGAGGCGCATGCGCAGTAGACGCGAGGACTCACATCACATCACATCACTGGACAGGACACTTTTATAATATTTTCGGACCTCAAGAGGGACACGATGCCCATATCTCAGCATCTACCGCAAAGTTGTAATTGGAATTGGGCGCGTTGGAAAGCTTGTGTCTTATATATATGAAAAAAGTGTCGTCGGAATTCCGATCCGGTGCTTTGTTTCCGAGAAAATCGAGAAGCAAGAATCCACTTTCGGCATTTTGGAGTATATATACTTGGTAGCGTCTCGTCAACTCGCTTAAAAACTTTTTTTAAGTACTTGGCGTCGAGACGCTACCGCGTCTCTTGATTAATCAATGACAGTTAATTGACTGTCTACTCATAGTAGAAAATAATTATGGACTATAGTAGACTTACAAATGTGCCTCACTGTATACGAATATAAAAAACGCTTTGCGCCCTGTGCATACGTTCATAAACCTTATTATTATCGCTATTCGGATCGAAAAAAAATTATTGTCGATACAATATAATTAATCGAGGTATTGAATTACCCGGGGTACAACAATGGCATCGAGCCTTTAACATTAATATTAACAATTCAATTAACATTAATGTATATGCGTCTAACATAGGGCCATCACATGCCTATGACGCTTTAAGTTTCAAATTAAAATAAAAATTTTCCAAGATCTGGATAGCCGAGTTGGTTAAGGCACAACGGTCGTACTGTTACGACCCAGGGTCGACGGTTCGATCCCCTGCGAGTGACAAAATTATCAGCGTTTTTCCGGGATATTCTTGTGTCTGTCGATAGACTAAGTTCATATATATAATTAAACGTGAAAATCACTTAATTTTCAAATTTTTTAGCTGAGATTCAATACGTAGGATATACTGAGGATATATGACACTTAGATCTAACTTATGTCCGGAATACATCTGGAGCTACATTTGACATAAACGTAGAATATACAATATATATACCTAAATTATATATTGAATATATGTTTCGAATGCACTTTTTGTTCCAAAAAGTACGTATGGCGAATACATTTTGAATATATTTCTGATACAACTCGTGTACAGTTTGAATATATTGGAAATACATGCACATATACCGCAAATATATTCGACATATATTTTTAATACATCGAAAAATGTATTTTTCGATATACTTTATTTCCATGTGGGATATGGAGGTTTCCTATGGCGAGCGGTTGTTTTGGTCTAAAAAAATGGATTGATTTTAGGAAAAAATAAGATGGGGTTTTTATAATCAATTTGCTTCAGTTGGCTGACCCAATAACTTGATCGATTATTTTCAGCTTTTGCTATGCCTGCACTTGACAAACGCAGGGGTCCTGGGGGACCTGTCAAGGCAGACACAAGAGGTTCCATTCCTCTGACAAATACCCGAATAATATGGGTAGACCTGCTGGAATCGGGCATAATACATGCCGACGAATCTGCCTCCCAGTGGCCCCCGCCGGGTATGACTTCCGACACTTCGACTTAGAGCGAATCGTTTGAAGCCTAGCTAAATGACTTCGTTTCCCCAGTAGGGGTAGATCCAACTTGCTCGATGGGCTCACAAAAGAGAACATCAGGCAGGGTGTTTCTCCAAGCACGCCGGCTCGGTGGAAGTTCGCTTGGTGGGTGTCTCAATGAAAGTAGATGGGAAGTTTGTTGCGTTTGCTCGTAATGGGCGAGAGACCCTCAGGGGTCGAGCATAGAATGACGGTCTCGTGCCTGATTTCTTATACAATATCTGACCCAATAACTGTCTGTAGCTTTCCGAAATTCAGCTTGCAGATCTTTTTTCACTAGCTTCAGCGACGCGATGGTGTTTTTTTGTTAATGTTGTTCTGGACGGAGGATTGGATCTGTGTAGGTTATGTAAAAGAGAAATGAGGTAACTTTTATCCTTTTGGAGGCGTCTGATTTTCGCTGAGAGGTACTTGTGTATGCTGTCTGACTTTTTTAAGACAGGTACGGTTGCATTAATGGCGCTCACCACGAGATCATCAATCTCAGACAGCTTCCGGTCGATTTCAGGCACCGTGAGGTTCCTAGTTTCGGGTATATCTATCAGGAAAGATTCATCTAGTTTTTTAGAGAACCGGTTCCATTTCGTGGCTTTAAAGTTAAATTTTTTTGGTTGTGAGGCAGGGTCGAGTTGGATGAGAGCGTCGTTGTGGAGATTTATCGTGAATGCGATGGAATCATGATCGCTGCCATAGGGGGGCGTTTCTAATTTGCCCATGCTGTCCGATATGTCCAATCGTGCATTAGCTAGACATATGTCGAGGTATGTGTGCGCCGATTCGAAAGTAGCTTCCTTCGGAGTGTACATTCTGAGTTGAGTCGAATTCCTACCTCGCCAGGTATCTCCTGCGCTCGTTATTCGCGCGATCACCCCAGGCCTTAGGCCACGCGTTTAAATCTCCCGCTATGATATAATAGTGATTATCACGATACAATTTAAGCTGCTCGAAGAGTACGTTAAGCTCGCATATGAATAAGTCTCTGTTATCGTTTGTGCCATAAGCGCTAACGACGAACAGTTCAATATTGCTATGTGTAATAACCTTAATAATAGTGAATTCTAGGATATTATTTAGTAGCGAGGATGGCTGCGTTTGAACTACGTATTGTATATTATTTCTTATTAATATTGCAGTGCCCCTACCTTGTATTGCAAACTCCCCTACGTTGAGTTTGGACGATCGGTCCAGATAAAGTTGTGATCCTTAAATTGGGGGTTGTCCGGCTATTTAACTTTATTTCGGAAAGGAAAACAATATCTTGCTTATTGCTCTAGCCAACCTACTACCGATCCTTATGAGTGATGTGATAACGATTTGTCTATCGTTCATCCATCTTTTGCAGGGAACATTTTCTTTTCGGGCAAAAGCGATGAATCATTGCCCGCAGCTAATTAGAGCGGGCTATAATTCATCACTTTTACCCTAAATGAAATGAAAATGTTTACCTCTCGGGCTCTTCTCGGGCTCGGGGTAAAATAACCCATCGTTTTCTTTTCATATTTTTTCGATTTTTTGAAAATCTTTTCATATTTTTTTAATAATTATTATTTATGATAAATTGATACTTACTTTTATTGTGTAAGCACTTTTATAAACGTGACGATCAATATAATTGTGAAATTATTACAGTTGGCTGTCACAGTCTCGATTTGTGACAGCCGGGCGATCAGCCAGCTCACGAGAGTCGCCACGCATGCTCATTTGTCTTGCCGGTCCAATTAATTATCTACATAAAAATAGTCTCAAATCGATCGGCCCACGGGTGTTTCGTATTCAGTTTTTTGTCGCCTATTTAAATACGTCGGCAAAACGTATTTTCTAAAAAAAACTAGAACAAATTTTTTTCTCCCTTAAAATCTATAAAACTCATAAATAAACCGATTGCGCCATCGAAGAGGGCTAGAAATAGTACTTTGCGATACTAGTACGAAAAAGCGGTCTTTCGACGAAGGTTGTGAAGTTGGCTACACGAGCCGGATCGAGAGCTACAACGGCACGAGGCGAAGCCGAGTGACGTTTGGAGCTCGAGAGGAGGCGAGTGCTGCCGATTTTCCAACCGCCGTCGGGAGACCGCTTTTTCGTACAAGTATCGTATACTACTTTTTGTGACAAGTGCACGAAAATTCCCGCTTTTCGTGCCTGTAAAGTACGTTAGGAAAAATAAGTAGTGACAGATAAGTCAGCGCAAAAAGTAACTAGTGTTGAAAAAGCGTGCTGAAAACAAACTAGCGTGTAAAAATAGTAGCTACAGCATTTTTCGCGCATCCTCTGCTAGAAAGCGCCACTTTCGACACACTTTACAGGCACGAAAAGCGGGACTTTTCGTGCATTTGTTACATAAAATCATTTAAGAAGCACCCATCACTCGAACCCAAACGCTCGCGCAAATGCCCCAAAAATCTGCCGTCCACCTTATAATTGTCACCCTATGCATCACATTTTTCTGTCAACGGTATCCTGAACGTTGTTCTTCCCATGCCAATCACCTGAGATATGAAATTACCAACATCTCCATCGATCAAACCAGTAAGGACGTCTCAATCATGGAGAACAATTTCACGTCCATAGAGGATGTCTAAAAGGACAAGCTAAAATGATGAACAACATTAAAAAATGATTTAAAAAGCACAAAGACCCATAAATGTTCAAACAAACCTTGAAAAGCACAAAAACACCATGAATATTCCAAAGAACTTAATGTATGTTCGAGAATCAGCGCGGCTACGTGCGCTAGCTCGAGCGGCCGCTGCTCGGCAGCACCTCCCGGCCGAGTCCGGCGAGGCCGACGCACGCGCACCGGCTCTCATCCGAGGCGGTACGGGTTACGTGCCGCATGCAACAGGTTTCGCGCTCATCTACGCGTAATGGCTGACACGGGTCACCACGCGCTCGGGTAGATCACCGATCTCGATCGGTCTTTTCTCACAGTTTAGCTCACTTTTTGATACATCAACACGGGAACGACGTATCTTCGGTTTCGGGATATCGTCCAGCTCATCCGCAGCACAGCGCGGGTGTTCGTTCTAAGTTACACGTCGGTACACTGGACCCACTCGCGTTCTCAACGGCTACCCCGCGGCGATACAGCGCTGCGGGTAGATTTTCTTGTTAGGCGGTTACTTCGTGGCGCTATGAAGCCACGGGTATTTTCTCACCGCGGATTCATATAATTGTGACGGCTCATCGGCATCGCTTATATCGGACTTACTCATAATTAATTGTTGTTAGTCAGAACATGCTCAACGGTCTACTCATTGTACAGTGTTTTTTCGCGCGCTTTTCCATCGTGATTTGTTGGTCTAATAAAGAGTTTATTTTCACTGTTAACATCGTGAGTGAAATTATTTAATCCCCGTTCCGCTATAACTCATCCTGGCAATTCTCAAACATGTACATAGATGTTGTTCCAACATTGCAAAAAGTCGTCAAATATTGAGACTGCTCGTCATATGTATTGCCAAGTACATTCAGTTTAATCAATAAAGTTGGTGAAAGCTAAGTCAAATTTGTTAGAAGTATACATTCGATTTTTAAAAAGTTGGGAACTCAAATTTTCATACGGCTTCCTCATAAAACTTGCAAATCTAAATTTTCAAATATGACATTCTTATAAAAGTTGCAAATTTAAATTTTCATACGGCTTTCACATAATGTTCCTGTATTCGCGAAGCTTCCTCTATGAGAAAGCATTTTCGGTATTGTTGGCTTCCTCGTGGAGGAATCTTCGCGAATAAAGGAACATTATGAGAAAGCCGTATGAAAATAAAAATTTGCAACTTTTATCAGAAAGTCATATGAAAAATTCAATTTGCAAGTTTTATGAGGAAGCCATATGAAAATTTCAAATTGCAACTTTTTTCAACGTCAACGTCGTTTTAAACTTTATGCAACACGACTAGCCGATTCAGGCTCTGCGCGAAAAAATACACCAACGCGAGTCACTTTGTCAGATCTGTGCATCTACTTTGCTTATTAAAAATACGGGGTCTTAGAAAACGATTTTTTTTTAATCATCCAATATTCGCCGTTTTGTGGCCATGTCTAATGTATTTTTCCCCACTGATTATGAATCTCGAACTTACTTTACTCCTGGAGCGATATTCGCTGCAAAAACTTACGTCGGACGTGAAATAAACATTTTCCAAGATATTCAAACATTTCAAAATCTTATAAAATCTAAACGGTTCAATCCATTTTTACCAAAGGTAATACTAAACATTATACAGTGTTAGTCCATTCCCGTGTCAAATTTCCGATCGATACCTCCATGTTTACGCGAATTATACCGTTTTTAGTAATTTTTCAAAAAACAAAAAAAAAACTCAAAATCCCATAAAATTCGACCACTTCCATCGATTTTGACCAAATCCAATATTGAAGGTCTTTTATCAAAATAGCATATTTGTGTGCAGTTTAAGGACAATAGCTGAAAATGTACACAAGTTAGAGCTACCACAGAGAATTTTCAAAAAAATTTAAAATCGCGTAAAATGCACTGACCGAAGCAACGTGACCACTTGTGCACGAAATTTCAACTCGCTGTCTCAAGCCGTTTCCGAGTCATAGCCGAGACTTCACGGAAACAAAGCTTCCTCTATGAGGAAGCAAAAACTTGATGAAAGCTGATTCGTAAATAGTGACCATGAATATTATAGACTGTAAGCTTTTAAAAAAATAATTAAACAACTTGTCCAGCCGTATTATTCATAACTCTTTACGATAGTTCGTCGTTAATGGGCGGACAAGTTTTTTTTTAATCTTTCAGTTCATAATCTTTATGGTCACTATCTATGAATTAACTTTCACCAAGTTAAATTTTTACACTGAATGTACTTTGAAATATAAATAAAGACCGGTTTGAATATTTGTCTACTTTTACAAAGTTGGAAGTTGGGGTTTATATGTACTTGTCTTAAGTTTTTTTATACCATGTATGGTATTTTTGGGAGTTGTCCAATATCTTTTTGCAAACGTTTACCTTTGTCAAATAAAAAACTTTAATAAATTTTCAAATGTAACTTGATCCAATTTTTTTATACCGTTGTTTTCTATAACGTGAAAAGAGGTACTACATAGAATGGACAAGGTTATCTATTCACTGCGGAGCTGGGGAAGGGGGGGGGGGGGGGGGGGGGGTGCGAAGGTGCAAACACTTCTTTAACAATTGCCTCGTAGGCAACAGGCGAATATTATTTTACAAAATATAAAATATTACCAAATATGGTGTCGGTTCATAAGTGACGATGTTTGAACAATAATAATCAAGAATTTTTTACGATTATGTTGTTCCTTTTCCTTTTTACAGACAATATCGTTTTTGCCTAAATAACGATATTGACAAATTTTGGTGCAGATCGGTTGATATTTGCCGATTCTTCATGTGAGAAATATGTATCAACAATTTTTTACCAACAATATTGTTATTTTATCTAAATTATAATATTGACAAATTTCTGTGTCAATTGGTCCATATTCGAACATTTTTCATTTAAACAATATTTAGCAATCAAATTTTTACTGGCAATAATATTTCTTTGCCTAAATAATAATATTGACCAATTTTTGTGTCAATCGTGCCATATTCGAAAATTTGTCGTTTAGATAATATTTAGCAACAAATTTTTACCGGTTTTTTTTTACATGTGTTCCAGCTGTACGGAATCTTCCCCCTTTTATTACCCCCCCCCCCCCCCCCCCCCCCCGGATTGCGTCCACAGCCGACTTACCCCTTACTGTGTCGCATTCGCACAAGGGCACAGGGAAACTGTGGAAAACCTGGCCATACATGGATGGTTCTTTCCCCAGAGATTGGTGTTCCAACAGGGTAATCACCAATCTCCGAGAAAATTGCCTCCTGCACCACGATCCACTGCGCCGTAAGCGCGCGACCCGGCGGTCCAGTTATCCCATCTAAGACCTGACCGCGAGCGGTAGTGCTTGACGTTGGGGACCACAAGAGCCGCACACCAACCACGCACCTATCGCTGTCGGTCATTTTTACAGGTAATGTTGTGTCTTTGCCTAAATAACAATATTGACCAAGTTTGGGGCGAATCGGTTACTATTTGATAAATATTCAGTATCAATGGTTTCAGAACACGGTTTCTGAGCGACGAAGAAGGGCCCAACGCACAATTGCAGAAGTTCATCAGTTCGTTCCAAAGTAGCTTAGCCAAAGAATGAAAAGATTTAGGATGGTGTAACATTATTTAACATAAAATTGATATTAGAAATGCAAAACCAATTAATCGTTGATTTCATTTTTTTTTCATTTCTTAAAAGATGTTTTCCATTTTGTTTACAGATTGCATTCGCGTCAATCTTTTATTCCCTTATATTTAGTGCCACGAAATAAACGCAATTAATTTCAGTATGAGTGCCGATTAATCAGGGAACGCAATTTCACAATTCTTCATTGTTTTTTAGACTGGTTCCCCAACGCGACTTCAGAGATTGTTGGTCTTTTACATCTTACTCTCCATGAATACAATTAAGTTATTGTAACTATTCATAGTTAACATGAAAATGAATCTCTTGGATGATGCGTAGAATTTGATACATACATTTTGCAGTGAGCTTAATTAATCACATTAGTGACGTATTGATGTCAATACGAATTACATCGGCTCATGATGTGAACGCTTTTATTTGTGAAGGGCAGATAGTGAAAGAGTACTTACGACGTCGATGAGTTGAGATAGTCGCAAACCCATTTTGACTGTGAGACGATCGCTGTTATTGCCAACAGGCCGAATAAGCCGGTTGTAATTCGAAAGAAGATCGTCGTAGAGACGCTTCGCGTCCGGATTCGCTGTAGCACCTGGAAGCTGTACGACGAAACAGGCCGTAGCCATTGCCATCGCCAGCAATCCACCCAGCCTGGACCACCATCGCCACCAGCCTTTCCTACCGTCGTTCGTCCAAGCATCCCTGACCATCGTACGCCGTGTCCACCCCTGCAACAGATTAATCAGCATAAGCGTTATTAGACAGCACCATTTCATGAAGAAAACAATGCATGTTCAGAGGGGTATTGATATTATTGTGACGTCCGGTGATTATTTTGGTATATCAAGTTGCAAGCACAACAGAAAAATATCTGGAAATTTGAATACCACCAGTTCGAAAAACCACCATAAATGGCGTAAAAAAGCAGGTGTGTGGCGAGCACACGCGGCAGATGTAAAACTTGCGAAGATGTCTATATGTCTCGATCTTCATCGGATGAATTTGAACAGATCATTAGTCCAGGATTTTATCAATATATAACCACTGTTTTACCGACTCTACCTGCCGGTAAAGCCGGAAGAGGCGCGGTTGTATGATGTTCCAAATATTCTGTCTTATAATGCCTGATACATGAGACGTCAGCCTATTTAACTCTACCGGCAGATTCGACGCATCAACCGGTTCTCCACTACCAGCGATTTTGCCAAAATGCGCCGAAAGGATTTTCTCTTCAAAAATAGGCAAAAATAGAAACTATCACGTTAATTTTTGGAGCGCATCGTCGCTTGACCGAGATACGATGATCGGGTGCGAGCTGGTGAGCCACGCACCACTTTGACTCGTGACTACCTTGGCAAGTTCCGCGACTTGAAAAACCACCACCAAACTACCTTCAAAGCGACCGGTCGTTTTCGAACGAAAATACGTCCGCGAAAACGACTGTCAAAACGACGTCCGTTTTATCCGTGTCAGTACCAGCCGCATACGAGCAGCTTCCAGGAAGGACTTTCAGTCCGGTAGTTTTTCTACCTGACTGAAAGTCAGCTATCACAACTACCGCGAAAACGACTGTTCAAAGCACCTTCCAATTCGGACGTTTTTTTATTTTGAACCGAAGAAACGACCGCATTAATGACAATCGGACTGAAACGTCTTGTGAACAGTTGTTTCCGCAGTTATTCGTCTAGTCATAAAATGGAAAACGATCTGACTGAAAGCTCTCACTGGAAGCTGCTCGCACGGACGCGGATGAAGTCGTTTCAACAGTCGTTTTACTGGACGTATTTTTGGCCGAAAACGACCTGTCGTTTTCTCGGCGGTTTTGACAGTCGCAGGATCTGCCAGGATAACAATTATGAATATTTTTATTTGAGCGGAATGGTGATCGCACGTGGGATAGAAGGTGAACGCTTGCTTACAACGTATGTATTTATTGCATATTAGAACGTTTCGATATTCAGGGGCAACGGAATATCGAACTCACGATTTGTTACATCGTCTTTTTCCAAGTGGAAGGCAAAGAGTTTGGTACTGGACCAGCAAGATAAGCTGTGGAGAACGGAATTTCACGTCACATGAGCGCGATTATACACGACCCCTTTATAACGCACTCTCCCTAAAGGCGATAGCGTTAGTTACACGCTCGCGCATATGTCGAAAGGGAACTAAGAAAGGCAAAGTAATTCTTCAGTCTTGCGATTCGGGGGCTCAAGGTAGATTCGTCGTTGAAGGCCGAATACTCTCCTATGATTGTGAGCCTATTCTGCTCAGAGACTCATATGCCGAGGCACACATATTTACGCACTCTGCAAAATAATAAAATTATAACGAGGTCCCAGTCTGGGGTTACCTCGACGAGATGTGGTCGATTCTTCGTGGAATGGGAAGGACCCTGAGGATAGGGTGGGTGAAGCCTTTATAGCGGCGATGGACCGCTTCGTGGAAAGCGGAAAGACCTATCGGTGGTGGGGTGTCCTGTTACAATATATATGATCCAAACGTGATGCTTGCTTTGTGACGGGTTCTTTTACTTTACCAGCAGCGTGAAGTTTCTCTTTGTGATGGCCGGTTTTACTTTCCAAACAGCGTGACGTTTCTCTTCGTGGCGGCCGGTTTTACTCTATCAGCTGCGTGACACTTCCCTTTGTGACGGGATACTTCGTGACGATTTTCTCCGTAACGGCCGGTTTTACTCTACCAGCAGCGAGACGCTTCCCTTTGTGACGGGATTCTTCGTGACGATTTTCTCCATGACGGCCGATTTTATTCTACCAACAGCGTGACGCTTTCCTTCGTGACAGGATACTTCGTGACGATTTTCTCCGTAACGGCCGGTTTTACTCTACCAGCAGCGAGACGCTTCCCTTTGTGACAGGATTCTTCGTGACGATTTTCTCCATGACGGCCGATTTTATTCTACCAACAGCGTGACGCTTTCCTTCGTGACAGGATTCTTCGTGACGATTTTCTCCGTGACGGCCGGTTTTACTCTACCAGCAGCGTGACGCTTTCCTCCGTGATGGGTTTCTTCGTGACGATTTTTTCCGTGACGGCCGGTTTTATTCTACCAGCAACGTGACGCTTTCCTTCGTGACGGGATTCTTCGTGACGATTTTCTCCGTGACGGTCGGTTTTACTCTACCAGCAGCGTGACGCTTCCCTTCGTGACGGGATTCTTCGTGATAAAACGTTCTAATATGCAATAAATACATACGTTGTAAGCAAGCGTTCACCTTCTATTCCGCGTGCGATCACCATTCTGCTCAAATAAAAATATTCATAATTGTTACCCTGGCAGATCCTGCGACCATCAAAACAGTCGAGAAAACGACAGGTCGTTTTCGGCCAAAAATACGTCCAGTAAAACGACTGTTGAAACGACTTCATCCGCGTCCGTGCGAGCAGCTTCCAGTGAGAGCTTTCAGTCAGATCGTTTTACATTTAATGACTTGACGAATAACTGCGGAAACAACCGTTCAAAAGACCTTTCAGACCGATTGTCGTTAATGCGGTCGTTTCTTCGGTTGAAAATAAAAAAACGACCGAATTGAAAGGTGTTATGAACAGTTGTTTTCGCGGTAGTTCATTCGCTCATTAATTGTAAAACTACCTGACTGAAAGTCCTCCCTGGAAGCTGCTCGTATGCGGCTGGTACTGACACAGATAAAATCGTTTTGACAGTCGTTTTCGCGGACGTATTTTTGTTCGAAAAAGACCGGTCGTTTACTTGGTCGCTTTGAAGGTAGTTTGGTGGTGGTTTTTCAAGTCACGGAACTTGCCAGGGTAATCATGAGTTAAAGTGGTGCGTGGCTCGCCAGCTCGCACCCGATCATCGTATCTCGATGAAGCGACGATATGCCCCAAAAATTAACATGATAGTTTCTATTTTTTTCTATTTTTGAAGATAAAATCCTTTCGGCGCATCTTCGCAAAATCGCTGGTAGTGAAGAACCGGTTGATGTGTCGAATCTGCCGGTAGATTTAAATAGGCTAACGTCTCATGTATCAGGCGTTATAAGACAGAACATTTGGGAAATCATACAACCGCGCCTCTTCCGGCTCTACCGGCAGGTAGAGTCGTTAAAACAGTGGTTATATATTGATAAAATCCTTGACTGATCTGTTTAAATTCATCCGTTGAAGATCGAGACATATAGACATCTTCGCAAGTTTCACTTCTGCCGCGTATGCTCGCCACACACCCGCTTTTTTATTGATATTTTGTAAAAATTTTATTATATTGTCATGATACAGATCATGAATTGAACACTTGATATTCCATGAGTCTGATTATAAAAGTAACTAGTCGTCACTTTCATCGTGGTACTTCGCAAGTTACATGTGAACATGTATATTAGCTCAATAAACCGTTGACTGTATTATGATCTCGGCCATAATCATAGGGAAGCTACTTTTATTGTGTGATTCATGAAATATTTAGTCTTCAATTCATGATAAGTATTATCACAATATGATACGATTTTTACAAAATGTCAATAAAAAAACTTCATGTACTTGGAAGTTTTCTATTTATTTGACAACTTGTTGGAAATTTTTACAAAAAGTTGTTAAGTACATTTCGCGAGATATAACTATCTCGTTAAATCTCACGAAATATACTTGTCCCAAGTTTTTGTACACCATTTATGGTATCTTTTCTGCTAATTTATCCGATTTTTTTTTTGAAGATCAATTGATATATTGTAACGACTCTGTTCAAATAAAAAAAAATTGTAAAGCAAAAAAAGTACAATAAAATGGTTCATAAAAAAGTAACTTCAAAAAAGATGAAATAATTCATGCTTGTAACATTAATTAATCTTGTCAGTAAATAACAATACTAATAATGAATAATAAAGAATAATTGTAAGATTATATAAAGCGAAGAGAAGGAAGGAGGGAGGAAAAGATGATGACAGACGAAAGGATCGGATCGGCGTCGAGGGGAAGGCGGAATCTGAGGAAGCATGGACAGCGAGGAAGGTTAAAAAGTACGTGGAAGTCGGCGAGTGAGGAAAAGGAAGGTGAAGGAAGAAAAGAGAAGAAGAAGAAATAGAGCAAGGAAGAAGGAACCGATGAGTGGTGATGAAACAGAAGAGTGGAAATTAAAGAGATGAGTGACGAAGAAACAGATGAGTGAAGAAGAAGCATATGAGTGAAAGAGCAAGAGGCAGTGAGGAAGAAAAGAAGGAAGGAATTGAAGGAGAAGCAGTTGAAGAGTGTGAGGAGAGGTGAAGGGAGAGAGAAGAAGTGGAGACACCCCCTCCCCGTACCCCGAGTAGAAGATCGAGAGTCAAGGAGAAAGTGATGAACGAAGGAAGAAAGAGACGCAGAACAAGAAAGAGGAGTGAAGAAAGCGAAAGAGAAGAGAAAGACCGAAGAGGAGAGGAAGAGAAGAGCGAAACGAAGAGCTACCAGCATGACAGTCGAGACGGAACATAAACGAAAGAAAGCGAGAGAAGGAGAGAGGGCGATGGTAGGAGGAAGCCGCGACAGTGGAACGACGACAAAAGGAAGAAGAAGCAAGAATAGTGAGAACGGACGATGAAAGAGAACGAAAAGGGGATAATGGAATAAAACGATAAACGTTTGTAATATATAGAGAGAAAGTGAAGAGGGGTAGAAGCGTGAGGAGATGTAGACGAGTGGGAGAAAATACGTGTACATCATTGTCAGAATGGAAAGAGAGTAGGGGGTATTGTAACAAGGAGATAACCTTGTCAAAAAATCTTGCAACCCTTAGGGGAGTCAATAAAGCCTTACAATACAATAAAGAATAATTGTAAAATTAATTAATCGTGATTATATCAATTCGTTCATAATTCGCTACAGTTGGGAGACGACTTCCGAATGACAGATGTATATAAAATATGATAATATTTTGCTACCAAGTTTATTTGTGTGGATACAGAACTGTGTTCGGAAGCCGTCTCCCAAGTGTAGCGAATTATGAACGAATTGATATAATCACGATTAATTAATTGTACAATTATTATTGTTAATTACTGACAATATTAATTAATGTTACAAACATTAATTATTTCATCTTTTTCGAAGTTACTTTTTTATGAACCATTTTTTTTGTACTTTTTGTGCTTAACAAATTCTTTAAAAAATTAATGACTAATGTTTTCGTAGTCGGGAGTATTTTCTAATTTTTAATTTTTTAATTTTATTTTTTCCTTTTTGAATTCTATCGTCTATACAATTCTCCGATACCATTTTCTATGTGTCGTTCCTATCCGATACCATTTCTTATGCGTCATTCCTCTCTGATAAACTGCTCGATGTGTTCTTCCTCCCCGATATAATTTTCTAAATGTTGTATATCTCCGATACAACATTTAGAAAGTAAAAGAAGAAGAACGGTACACAGAAAAATGTTTCGCAGAGGAACGACATAATAAAAAGTAAATGAAGAAAAGCGATATATAGAATATTGTATCGAAGAGGAACGACACATAGAATGTAGTAATGGAGAGCAATGACAAATAGCAAATTGCTTTGGAGAGCGACGACACATACAAAATGTAATCAGAGAAACACAACATTAGATAATAACTAATAATAATTTTTAAGCACGACATATAAAAAAGTGAACTAAGAAGAGCGATACATAGAAAATTGTATCGCTGAAGAAACGACACAGAAAAAAATTGTATCGAAGAGGAACGACACATAGAAAATAGTAATGCAGAGCAATGACAAATAGCAAATTGTTTGGACAGCAACCACACATACAAAATCTTATCGGAGAAACACACCATTAGATAACTAATAATAATTTTTAAAAACACACGTGAATAACTTTTATATACACTGTAAAAAAAGTTTGGATTTTTTACCACACTTATTGGCCACAAATATCCACAATTTATTACTTATTACTTTTCCAACCGCACCATCCGCTTCTAGTTATTTTACGAACGGAAGAACAAACTAAAAATTGTTAATGGCACGGGAAATAAAAGGACAGAATTGTATATTCAAGCGGGAACAAATTGAGTTTGTCACTTATTTCACAAAATCATTTTTACGAAACTTCGTATTCCGATTTTACGAAATTACTTTTTAATGTGTATATAAACAAATTAGCATAGACGCAGCGCAACGCGTTTTCGAGGTTATACTACACGTTGAGTGAATTCAATGCTCTACAGAATAGCACACAGCGGCACCATTTTTATAGCAGACGACAAAAAAATAATCGCAAAGGCATTAGATAATGGCGGCCGCCTGTCGATATATCTAAACAGGCTTTTGGCCCGTTTTTTTCGAAGTTAATTATCTCTGCCATTTCACATTTATTTTCTAATTCCTTTGCTACGAACACACTCCCACATACACAGAACTAGTGTGCCAAATTCTCCCAAGAGACATTGCGCCGTTCCGACAAACACTGGGACAACGAAAACAGCAAAATCGGGGGGCCTCAGTGAAACGCATAACTCCCGTCTTTTTGCCCTAGCGGGCAGTCCGGAGTTAAAAATGGAGTTCCGTCAAGTATTGTCACACGATTTCGATAATTTTTACAGGAGCTTGAGATATACCTCAATGTTATTAAAGTGAAACTTTTTTAGGCGCGTTGAGCACAATCCACGGTAGAGTAAATCCCGCCGTCATGAAGGAAAGCGTCACGAAGGCTCCCGTCACGAAGGAAAGCGTCACGCTACTGGTAGAGTAAAACCCGCCGTCACAGAGAAAATCGTCACGAAGAATCCCGTCACAAAGGAAAGCGTCACTCTGCTGGTAGAGCAAAACCGGCCGTCACGGAGAAAATCGTCACGAAGAATCCCGTCACGAAGGGAAGCGTCACGCTGCCTGTAGAGGAAAACCGGCCGTCACGAAGAAAATCGTCATGAAGAATCCCGTCACGAAGGGAAGCGTCACGCTGTTGGTAGAGTAAAACCGGCCGTTACGGAGAAAATCGTCACGAAGTATCCCGTCACGAAGGGCAGTGTGCTGGTAGTGTAAAACCGGCCGTTACGGAGAAAATCGTCACGAAGTATCCCGTCACGAAGGGAAGTGTCACGCTGTTGGTAGAGTAAAACCGGCCGTCACGAAGAAAATCGTCACGTCGGGAAGCGTCACGTCGCTGATAGAGTAAAACCGACCGTCATGAAGAAAAACGTCACGCTATTGGTAGAGTTAAATCGGCCGTCACGAAAAGAAGCGTCACGCTGCCGCTCGATTTAAACCAGCCGTCACGAAGAGAAGCGTCACGCTGTTTGGAAAGTAAAACCGGCCATCACAAAGAGAAACTTCACGCTCCTGGTAAAGTAAAAGAATCCGTTCCAAAGCAAGCGTCACGTTTGGATTATATATATTTTAACAGGACACCCAGCCACCGATAGGGCTTTCCGTTTTCCGGTAGATGGCGCGTCGGCGCAGCCCATCCCCGCTATAAAGGCTTTACCCATTCTATCCTCAGGGTCGTTTGCCATCCCACGAAGAATCGACTACATCTCCTCGAGGTAAGCCCAGACTGGGACCTCGTTATAATTTTATTTTTTTGCAGAGTGCGTAAATATGTGTGCCCTGGCATATGAGTCTTTGAGCAGAATAGGCTCACAATCATAGGAGACTATTCGGCCTTCAACGTCGAATCTACGTTGAGCCCTCGAATTGCAAGACTGAAGAATTCTTTTGCCTTTCTTAGTTTCCTTCCGACATATGCGCGAGCATGTAACTAATGCCTTGTTAGAGGCCACTATCCTTTAGGGAGAGTGCGTTATAAAGGGTTCGTGTATAATTGCGCTCATGTGACGTAAAATCTCGTTCTCCACAGCTTACCCTGCCGGTCCTGTACCGAACTCTTTGCCTTCCACTTGGAAAAAGACGATGTAACAAATCGTGAGTTCGATATTCCGTTGCCCCTGAATATCGAAACGTTCTAATATGCAATAAATACATACGTTGTAAGCAAGCGTTCACCTTCTATCCCACGTGCGATCACCATTCCGCTCAAATAAAAATATTCATAATTGTTATCCTGGCAGATCCTGCGACTGTCAAAACCGCCGAGAAAACGACAGGTCGTTTTCGGCCAAAAATACGTCCAGTAAAACGACTGTTGAAACGACTTCATCCGCGTCCGTGCGAGCAGCTTCCAGTGAGAGCTTTCAGTCAGATCGTTTTACATTTTATGACTGGACGAATAACTGCGGTAACTACCGTTTAAAAGACCTTTCAGACCGATTGTCGTTATTGGGGTCGTTTCTTCGGTTGAAAATAAAAAACGACCGAATTGAAAGGAGTTTTGAACAGTCGTTTTCGCGGTATCATTCGCTCATTAATTGTAAAACTACCTGACTGAAAGTCCTCCCTGGAAGCTGGTCGTATGCGGCTGGTACTGACACGGATAAAATCGTTTTGACAGTCGATTTAGCGGACGTATTTTTGTTCGAAAACGAACGGTCGTTTACTTGGTCGCTTTGAAGGTAGTTTGGTGGTGGTTTTTCAAGTCGCGGAACTTGCCAAGGTAGTCACGAGTCAAAGTGTCTCGGTCAAGCGACGATACGCTCCAAAAATTAACATGATAGTTTCTATTTTTGTCTATATTTGGTAGTGGAGAACCGGTTGATGCGTCGAATCTGCCGGTAGAGTTAGATAGGCTGACGTATCATGTATCAGGCGTTAGAAGAAGGAACATTTGGAAAATCATACAACCGCGCCTTTTCCGGCTCTACCGGCAGGTAGAGTCGTTAAAACAGTGATTATATATTGATAAAATGACGAATGATCTGTTCAAATTCATCCGTTGAAGATCGAGACATATAGACATCTTCGCAAGTTTCACTTCTGCCGCGTGTGCTCGCCACACACCCGCTTTTTTTATATTCGCGTTGATATCTAGGAAAATACATCACAGTATGTATGTATGGTTTTATTCATTTCGGGCATTGCCCTATACAAATGTTGCTTAAAAACTAACTTATAAAGTAGGTTATCATTTCTTACTCCATAAATTTCGCTTGTTTCATCTTTACCGCCTACATTCCTTAGCCTACAGTCTCTTTGTATACAATCCTATATCTATATTAATTTTGTTTTAGAGGTTTTTTTATTTAGTTCGTTCGCGTAAACATGCTATTCATTTAGCGAGAAGGCTCTCAATTTTAGTGCATTGGCTATGAAGTGATAAGTGTCGTTCATTTGGCTTAGATTTCGTATAATTAGTAAGCTTGCGAGTGCTTCATCGCCTGGCTGTTCGTTTGCGGAGGTATGTTTATCGATAAAGTGCGCCCTGGTGTGTTCGTCTGCAATGAACAAGCTGAATATGAGAGGTCTTATGCTATCTCCTCGGAGAACACCTTCGGTAATATCTATAGGCTGTGAGTACAACCCTTCTTTTCGGATTAGCATCTTTGCGTTTCTGTATAAATTTCTGATTATTCTTATGAATTACCCGCTTATACCTAGTGCCCTCAATTTCTCCCAAAGAATAGAATGTTGAATAGAGTCGAAAGCTCGTTGAAAATCTACAAACATTCTTAGGACGTAGCTACTTTTTGCCTGGATATTGCTGTTAATTAACGCGTGTAATGAAAACAGGTGGTCTCGACAGCCACGGTTTCCGCATAATCCAGCTTGTTCTTCCGGGATTTTTTGTGCCGACTCTGCCCACGTTTGTAACCTTTTGGCAATCATGGTTGTAAATAGTTTCGCGATAACCGTAAGTGTTAACCGTATATAATTTGTTCTCAACAAACGATGTCAACAGTAGTTAAAAAAAAGTTTAGTCAATTAGAGGTATAAAGGTATTGTATACAACTAAGAAGTAAACATCATG
Organism: Exephanes ischioxanthus; assembly: GCA_958510785.1. Classification (NCBI taxonomy): domain Eukaryota; kingdom Metazoa; phylum Arthropoda; class Insecta; order Hymenoptera; family Ichneumonidae; genus Exephanes; species Exephanes ischioxanthus. The sequence goes on from OY294026.1 coordinate 15,210,915, forward strand.
TCAAATGTTAGTCAACCGATTGGAAGTCGACTATAAATGGACTCATGCTGCTCCGCTTTAAGCAAGCCAAATTTCGGTCAACTCACTAAAAGTCGACCCACAAAACTCTCCACAATTCAGTCAGATTTCAGTAAACTCACCGAAAATCGACCATAAATCAACTCGAATGCTAAACTTGATTGAGTTGAATTTCGGTCAATCCAGTGAATGTTGTATATATTATGACTGACGTTGGTTCAGGGACGTTGGTTAAGGTAGTCCTTGCGTTATGTCTGACGCCACCTAAGTTCGAGAGAGGAATCAGAGAAATTACAAACACTTCTCGATGGAATAACAATCTGAAAAAAAATCGGGCATATCGAAAGGGCTGAAAAGATTTTTTTTCATAATTATAATTCCAAAATACTAAAAAATCACTGAAAAATAAAAATTGTGCAACAAATTACCCGGCAACCTATTTTTTTTGTTACGAAAATGATTTGTCCATTTTTCTGAATACGTATGAATTTGTTCAGAATTTTATGTAATGTTTGAAAATTGCGCTTTCAAAGAAATTATAACATAAAGAAAACCCAATTTTCAAACATTCCATAAAATACTGAAAAAATTCATACGTATTCAAAAAAAGTAACAAATCATTTTCATGAGAAAAAAGAATTTAGGTTGCCGGGTAATTTGTTGCATAATTTTTTATCGACAATTTGTTGATAACATCTTGGAATTGTTATTATACACAAACAAACTTTTTAGCACCTTCCATAGGCTTGATTTTTTTCAGATTTTTTCAGATCTAGTCAACCATCTCGAAGTCGACCACATACCACCGAGAACATACCTATTGAAATGAGTCAACGCCAATTGAATCAAGGTAACATTTTTGCACAAAACGACTGCCGATTTTCGGTCAACTTTCGGTCGGGCAGGTTCCATAGGGATAGCCTGACAAGTGCTGTCGTTAGATAAAAAAGGTAAATAATTCGATATGTGACGGAGGATTATAGATGGTAAGTGTTTGGGGTTTGTTATATCAGACAACCAAAAAGCTTAAGCCGTGTAGTTATTATCGATAGTTTTTAATTCAAAGATGCTCAATTAATGCTATTCCTTGGGCAGACTCTTTTTGGCACGACTTACCGCACACTCTGATGTCATCGTGCCGCGATGTAGGCGCCACAGTCAATCGCAGCGATAGTAATTAGTGATTAGTGTATACAAAGAGACGGATTAGCACCTGACTTGCTGAATATTGTTATTTAGGCAAATGAATAATATTTCTAGCAAATAATTGTTGCTAAATATTGTGTATACGAAAAATTATCAACGATCAATCGATGATTACCAAACTTGGTCAATATTGTTATGCCTAGCCGACCCAACCACTGCGAAAAACACCATGTTGTCACGGTGGTTTTCACCACAGTGGTTTTGTGCCAAATGTTTACGAAGTGTTTTGTCGGAACTACTACGCAAACCACGGCTCTACGATATTCGTTTTAAATGGTGGTTTCGATGGTGGTGATGACGGAATAACTCATCAGTTACTCAAATTTCTTTGTACCGTGGTTAGTGTACTTACCGAAAAATGGTTTGGTAATGGAAAAAAAGGTTTTGAATTGTCATAATGAATTATATCAATTTAGGATACAGTACTATATTATGCATTTCGGAGAAAGAAATAAACCTAACGACCTAAAGTTGAGCTCGAACCCGGGACCTTTCGCATTCTCGCCTGGAACATTAACACTACGCTACCGCCTATCAACCTATCATTTCTTTTTCATTCATAGCGAGATTATTTGAACGTAACAAAAGTTTTCTTATGTAAAGTGAATGGACAATACTTTATTTATTTACTAAAAGTATTACTGAAAACAAAAGGTACTTTATATGAGCCCAAGTGAAGTTTCTTTTTATTAGCGTTTATTTATGTAAGTTACATGTACAAATAAATAGTAATAACAAGAAAATTTACATGGAACTCATATAATCGTTTAGCTTTTCAGTAATAATTTCAGTAAATAAATAAATAAATAAAATATTCATTTTACCTTCACTTTAGATAAGAAAAGTTTGGATACGTTCAAGTCTTGCTAGGAATGAGAACAACTCAAATGATAGGAGGTAGCCCAGCGTTAGGGTTCTAGGCTAACATGCGTAAGTCCCTGGGTTCGAGCCCGACTTTAGGTCGTTAGGATTTGCTTTTTCCGAAATGCGTAATATAGTATCCGAATGTATCTTTAATTTATATAATTCATGATGATTATTGAAACCAATTTTTTCCTATACCACCAAACCTTTTTTTCGCTACGTGCTAACCTTCCGTAAAAAGATCGTGTGACTGGTGATATGTTCCGTTGAAACCACCGTTTAATACGCGTATCGTGGAGCGGTCGTTTGCGTAGTGGCTTCGACAAAATGCTTTGTAAAATTTTTGCACAAAACCACCACGGTGATTTCGCAGGTAGTTCGGCCGGTGGTCGAGTCTGCTAGGGCGAGTCTGAGCAACGAGACAGCGAGGGGCACCGAGAACACCCCCACACACGGCATACCGATGGCCGAAATTTCCAGAACGTTCGAGAACGTTCTGGAATGGGCTGGATGGGCCACCTCCGTGGAGGCCAAAATAGTGGGGTCACGCGTGAGTGGAGAGAGCGAGAGAGCCGCGTGCAAAACCTGCGATCGGGTATTTAAGGACGTGTGATTTATTGTAAAATGCGAACTCCACGAAGGTCTTGCTACCGGCCAAGTATTAAGTCCGTGTCTTTTCAATGTGGACGTTTAAAAAGTCAATTGTGCTATACTTAACTACATAATGATAGAGAAACGTTTCTCTTTATAATAGGCTGTAAACATGTTTTGTTTGCTCATGGTAAGCATATTCATCCCTGTATTCATAGTCCCTTAGCCAAGTTCCCATTAATTACCACTGGAAATCCCATTGATTACTATTAACTATTCGTTAAAGGTTATTCAGGACTCCACTGGCAAATCAATGGAAAGTTTTAAATGGTACATTTTCCCATTTATTACCAATAGGAGGCCAATAGCATTTGCCTGGGAAAATTCAACCGATACTTTTTCCCATTCGTTATTAATGGTAGTCGATTGGAGCATAACTGGAACAGCTGAAATGGTATTCCTTACCATTCGGAATGAATGGGAACTGAATCGAACGGCAAAAAGCTAGAGAATCTTTAATGGCATGTCTAACTATCTATAATTTACTAGGAACGAGAATAGATTTGACAAACATTACAGAATCAGGTGGGTGCGTAGGAATAAATATACAGGACGACTGTCCTGGTTTTCCCCGTAGCTCTGGATACAAGCAGGCAACCCGACGGAATGGATGCGGAAGAGTGTACCGGTGGAACAGGCGGTAACCCGTCAGTACACTGCTCTCATGGACGCGGAAGTCTTCGCCCAGGACCCGACCAAGGACATGCATGGAGGCATTGGAGGACAAATTTCTACATACGACTCCCAGTGGATGCATGGACAAGGATCCGGTAGAGAACATGGATAATGGTGGCTCAACAGGAATAAGATCAAGAAAGAAATCGAGAATAATTAGCGGCCCAAATTAATAATCAATAGACAAGTAATTTCCTTTCTCTTCATTCGAATAAATTAATCATCAAACTAAATGCTCACGAGTGACAGAAGCACTGTAACATTTAGCATTCAACATGGATTCATCGTTATTATCTACGAGATTAACGATCTCTTTTTACAACAGGCATGATGCTGAAATTTAAGTTAAGAACAAGATTTTGTACAAGGGAAAATATCCTTTCTGTTTTCGCGCTCCGCTATTTTTGTTGCTCAGATCCTTCAAAGGAATAAAGAAGACGACGAACAACGACCGGAGAAACACATTGTATCGAAGTTTCAACGAATTATTAAATAAACAATCAATTTTTCGTTTAACCCAATGCCTACAAATATTTTCTCGCTCATCCCGAACCCAACGTTCACAAGTCACTTAGTAACAAGCGCTAGATCAAGAAGTGAAACGTTACATTACATTTATTATTTGTTATTTAGGATAAGGTACAATATTACCGGAACAATTCGCACCCCTAGAACAACAGTGTAACAGGCAAACTTGCAAACTTGCAAACTTGCAAACTTGCAAACTTGCAAACTGGTGCAAACTTTACAACATCTCTTATGGCAGTACCATATAAGTTGTTACACTGTTGTTTTAAGGGTGCGAATTGTTTCTATATATTGATTGATTGAAAAATCGCCAAATGTGAATCGATTGACCCTAAACTTGGTCAATATCGTTATTTGTGCAAATGAATAATATTGTCGACAAATAATTGTTGCTGAATCTTGTTTAAACGAAAAATTGCCAAATATGAACCGATTCCCACTGAACTTGGTCATTATTGTTATCGAGACAAAGGAACAATGTTTCGGAAGAAAATTGTTGCTTATTATAGTTCAAAAGAAGAATCGCCATACATGAACCACCGTTCATAAAGTTGGCACCAAACTTTATGAACATTGTCATTTTGGGGAAAGAACAATGTTGCCGGTAAAAAATTGTTATTAAATATTGTTTAAACGAATAATTGTCAAATATGAACCGATTGGCCCCAAACGTGGTCAATATTGTTATTTCGGAAAATCAATAACATTTTCAGTAGAAAATTGTTGGTAGATATTGTTTGAACAAGAAATCACCAAATCTGAACCGAAGCCACTAGATTTGGTCATTATTGTTATTGAGACAAAAGATCAATGTTTCCGGTAAAAAGGGTTTGCTAAATGTGGTTTAAACGAAAAATCACCACCCATGCACCCTTTGGCAATAAGCTTCGTAAATATTTTTATTCAAGAAAAAAAACAATATTGACGGTAAAAAAATGTTCTCAAATACTATGATTACTATTACTATTTAATGATATAATTTTTATTGTAATGTTACCGGATAAAAACGCCCCGAAAATATCGCTGTGACATATTTAACACTCCTGTAAACATTTTCAAAATGGTGTGAAAAAACTGGACGTACGTCCATTTACAGGTAAGCAAAGTAGTTAAAATATTTCAATCGATCCTTGCAAAAAGATATGTAATACCCCAATAAGAACCATAAATGCTGTACAAAAATTTGAGACAAGTACATTTTGTGAGCATCTTTTCAAAACGTAATGAAATAAAGTAGAAAAATCCCAAGTACGTAGTGTCAAGCACATAAAGCTTTTTATTGACGTTTTATACAAATTCTAGCATATTGTGTAATCTGACAGAATATTTCATGAGTCAGATTATAAAAGTAACTTGTCCGGCTGTGATTCTTGCCGAGTTCATGGATTGTCAAAAGAACTGTTCATAAAAAAATCTTTTTTTTTATGTTAAAAAAACTAAAACATTTCACAAAAAAAATATTCTTCAAAATAATGGCTCAAAACTAAAATTGAAAAAAGTGAAATTATATGAGCCAAGTAGGTGTATACAGATTACGGTGTTTTATTAAAAACATTGTTTCCTTTGTCTCCCACCTGATAAAAGTGTAGAATGTTATCTTATAAAACCTTTTGCTAAAAGTGAATACACTTTTGTATAGAATCCATAAAAACACCCCTTAGACTTAGATTGCTGGCGCGCAGCTCTTTTGGGAGGTTTTTTTATACAGCAAACAAAAGTTCTGGCTGGAGGGCACTGAACTTTTTATATTATTTTCGATTTGCAGAAAATAGTTTCTTGGAAAAAAAATCATGCCTCATGTCACGTTACCAAGCACGCTTAGTCAGAAACTTATACTTAGACTTGATAGTTCTGAAGAGCAAGCGATCTTAACATAAAAAAAAATCATTGGTATATTAACCCTAGAACTCATGTATGGGGTACAAAAGTACCCCAAACAAGTTTCCAAATGCGCTCCTCAAGTAGAAATTGACATTATCGACTTGGGACCGCCACGATAATTTAGTTCCATGATTTGACTATGTGCTGAGGCCACTAGTAGCCTCAGGTACTCGTTGGCTATCGCACAGTACTCTAACCCGTTGCGCTTGGGGTATCAAAATACCCCAGTCAGGAGTTCCCGTTAGTGTTTTATGGAAGTAAATGATTGTTTCTTTTTTGTTACAACTATCGAAAGTAAGTTACTATTATATAATTTGAACGTATATAGTGGACATTAAATTTTTTTTATAACTTACTACTATTTCGTGCGATACTCGTGTGAAATAATACATTTTGCTACAAGGGAGGAAAGTGCGTGGATGAATGAAAGTGGAAACTTCTTGTATGAGCGGGAAGAAAAGTGATCCAGGAAAATTTTCACTTTTCCTCCCGCTAAACCACTTTTCTTCCCGTTTGTCAACTTTTAGCGTTGTCAGGATAAACTTTCTTAATTCATGTTATTGCAACACTCGTCAGAAAAAGTTTCATCGCACTAGTGTCGTAAATTACTACTTTGTAATTCATCTATGAAAAGTGCTACTTTTCGTGCCTGCCGAGAGTGGCAAAAGTGGTGCTTTACAGCCAAGTGTAAATAACCGGCGCATGTGCACATTGGTCTGATCTTATTTTTCGCACTAGTTTTTTTTCCGATTGGTTGGCTCGTATCTGCAGGAATCTGTACCACTGTTTTCAACGATGTAGTGAATCCACATATCTTGTAGATGTCAGGACACTAGCACTGCAACGAACGCCTCCAGGGTGGATGGCGCGGCCAATCAAATGGGACCTTGAGGCTAGGTTATTTGATGTCCGCTCCTGGTAAAGTCGTATGTAGCCGAACCAGTCGCACGAAATGTAGGACACCAATAGAGATCTTGTTATCGGAAAGGTGCACACAGTGCACAAAGGTGGACAAAACAACCACAAAGGTTGGACAAAAATAGAATTCATCATGGATTAGACATAAAGAGTGAAGTAGATCAGACAAGAAAAAGAAAAGCATACAAGGTATTAAATCCAAATTTAACAGCAGACAGGTGAGCGTGGCCTAATCTGATCAAAGACTGAGCAGAGTATATGGGAACCACTTTTAGCCTCTGCAGCGCCCGCTCCAGGGCTTCTTGCGCAACAGTAAAACGACTACAGTTTCAAAAAGGTGTTCAACATCCTGTGGAGCCTGACCGCACTTATACATGTGATACTTCCATGTTAAATAAAAAAAATTAACTTTGCAGTGGCGCGTTCTGATTCTGGCGATAGAGCGAATCATTCTTATACTCTCTTTGGAGTTAAACCACCATGTTCACGCCATAGAGCTATGCGGATAATAATATGCAACGAAATATATGTTCAACCGTTCTAATGGTTCAATCATATAAAAAATTGCGGATCAAATCCAAGATGCGAATGGTCAGACTCAGGTCGATTTGGTATGGAATACTATATATTATCAAGAGACGCGGTAGCGTCTCGACGCCAAGTACGTGAAAAAAGATTTTTAAGCTAGTTGAGCGAGACGCTACCAAGTATATATACTCCAAAATGCCGGAAGTGGATTCTTGCTTCTCGATTTTCTCGAAAATGAAGCATCAGATCAGAATTCCAACGACACTTTTATGATATAAATACGACACAAGCTTTCCAACGCGTCCAGTTACGATTATAACTGTTCGTTAGATGCTGAAATATGGGCATCGTGTCCCTCTCGAGGTCCGAAAATATTATAAAATGTGATGTGATGTGATGTGATCTCGTGTCTACTGCGCATGCGTCCGCCAGCTGACTCATCTTCAATCTCTCTCTGATGTTCGCATCAGCGCAGCACTTTCTCTCTACCCATCTCTCTTGGATGTCATATATGCACTTTTCGCGAAGCACTTTTCGCGCTTCGGTTAATTGCTCGGCAAAACAAATTTTTTTTATTTAGGAAATAAATGTGATTATGTTATATGCGATATGTGATATATGATGAAGAAATCAAAGAAAAAAATGTTAAAGTGTCCACCCCTATCGGGATGAATAATTGTGCATAAAAATTGTGCGTGAAAATAACTTTCGTGTAAAAAAATTGATTTTTATTCTGTTTATTTTTATTCTTTTAATTATGTGTTGGACGGATAAAGTTAATTTCCTCGATCTTTTTATGACTAACCTATTTTTGATATTCCGTTTTATTTTTGAAGTGAAACTTCTTTAGGCGCGTTGAGCACAATCCACGGTAGAGTAAAACCGGCCGTCACGAAGGAAAGCGTCACGACGGAAATCGTCACGAAGAATCCCGTCACGAAGGAAAGCGTCACGGTACTGGTAAAGTAAAACCGGCCGTCACGGAGAAAATCGTCACGAAGGAAAGCATCACGCCGCTGGTAGAGTAAAACCGGCCGTCACGGAGAAAATCGTCACGAAGGGAAGCGTCACGCTGCCGGTAGAGTAAAACCGTCCATCACGGAAAAAATCGTCACGAAGAATCCTGTCACGAAGGAAAGCGTCACGCTGTTGGTAGAATAAAACCGGCCGTCAAGGAGGAAATCGTCACGGAGAATCCCGTCACGAAGGGAAGCGTTACGCTGCTGGTAGAGTAAAACCGGCTGGGATGGGGAAAATCGTCACGAAGAATCTCGTCACAAAGGGAAGCGTCACGTTGCTGGTAGAGTAAAACCGGCCGTCACGGAGAAAATCGTCACGAAGAATTCCGTCTTGAAGGGAAGCGTCACGCTGCTGGTAGAGTAAAACCGGCCGTTACGGAGAAAATCGTCACGAAGTATCCCGTCACAAATGGAAGTGTCACGCTGCTGATAGAGTAAAACCGGCCGTCACGTAGAAAATCGTCACGACGGGAAGCGTCACGTTGCTGATAGAGTAAAACCGACCATCACGAAGAAAAACGTCATACTATTGGTAGAGTTAAATCGGCCGTCACGAAAAGAAGCGTCACGCTGCCGCTAGATTTAAACCAGCCGTCACGAAGAGAAGCGTCACGCTGTTTGGAAAGTAAAACCGGCCATCACAAAGAGAAACTTCACGCTGCTGGTAAAATAAAAGAAGCCGTCACAAAGCAAGCGTCACGTTTGGATTATATATATTGTAACAGGACACCCAACCACCGATACGTCTTTCCGCTTTCCACGAGATGGCGCGTCGGCGCAGCCCTTCGTGCAAGCGAAGCGGTCCATCGCCGCTATAAAGGCTTTACCCACCCTATCCTCAGGGTCCTTCCCATCCCACGAAGAATCGACCACATCTCGTCGAGGTAACCCCAGACTGGGACCTCGATATAATTTTATTATTTTGCAGAGTGCGTAAATATGTGTGCCTCGGCATATGAGTCTCTGAGCAGAATAGGCCTTCGGCCTTCAACGTCGAATCTACCTTGAGCCCCCGAATCGCAAGACTGAAGAATTCCTTTGCCTTTTTTAGTTCCCTTTCGACATATGCGCGAGCGTGTAACTAACGCTATCGCCTTTAGGGAGAGTGCGTTATAAAGGGGTCGTGTATAATCGCGCTCATGTGACGTGAAATTCCGTTCTCCACAGCTTATCCTGCCGGTCCAGTAGCAAACTCTTTGCCTTCCACTTGTAAAAAGACGATGTAACAAATCGTGAGTTCGATATTCCGTTGCCCCTGAATATCGAAACGTTCTAATATGCAATAAATACATACGTTGTAAGCGTTCACGTTCTATCCCGCGTGCGATCACCATTCCGCACAAATAAAAACATTCATAATTGTTACCCTGGCAGATCTTGCGACCATTAAAACCGCCGAGAACACGACAGGTCGTTTCGGCCAAAAATACGTCCAGTAAAACGACTGTTGAAACGACTTCATCCGCGTCCGTGCAAGCAGCTTCCACTGAGAGCTTTCAGTCAGATCGTTTTACATTTTATGACTGGACGAATAACTGCGGAAACAACTGTTCACAAGACCTTTCAGTCCGATTGTCATTAATGCGGTCGTTTCTTCGGTTCAAAATAAAAAAACGTCCGAATTGGAAGGTTTTTTGAACATTCGTTTTCGCGGTTGTTGTACTAGCTGACTTTCAGTCAGGTAGTACACCCTGGTAGTCCTCCCTGGAAGCCAGCTCGTATGCGGCTGGTACTGACACGGATAAAATCGTTTTGACAGTCGTTTTCGCGGACGTATTTTCGTTCGAAAACGACCGGTCGCTTTGAAGGTAGTTTGGTGGTGGTTTTTCAAGTCGTGGAACTTGCCAGGGTAGTCACGAGTCAAAGTGGTGCGTGGCTCGCCAGCTCGCACCCGATCATCGTATTTCGGCAAAGCGACGATACGCTCCAAAAATTAACATGATAGTTTCTATTTTTTTATATTTTTGAAGAGAAAATCCTTTCGGCGCATTTTGGCAAAATCGCTGGTAGCGGAGAACCGGTTGATGCGTCGAATATGCCGGTAGAGTTAAATAGGCTGACGTCTCATGTATCAGGCGTTATAAGACATAATATTTGGAACATCATACAACCGCGCCTCGTCCGGCTCTACCGGCAGGTAGAGTTGGTAAAACAGTGGTTATATATTGATAAAATCCTTGACTAATGATCTGTTCACATTCATCCGTTGAAGATCGAGACATATAAACATCTTCGCAAGTTTTACTTCTGCTGCGTGTGCTCGCTACACACCCGCTTTTTTAATTTTATCAAATGTTACACGAATATATATCTTTTTATTTTTATTAATGTTTCGTTCCAGGTATACCCCTTAGGGGTTTTTACCTTAGCTCCCCCCCTAGCCTAACCGTGTACCTATTCTAACACTTTCCTACCCGCACTTCGCTAACCTACTCTACTTCCGTGCGTCCGCAGCCGACTTACTTCTCCCTAACTGTACCGCATTCGCCGAGGACACAGGGAAACTGCGGAAAACCCATGTCGGTACAGCTGGCGATATTCTACCGATCCTCAGGTATTTCTGCACTTGAGTAAAGTGCAGAAACACCAAATTTTCAGAAGAAAGCGCCTCCCTCTCACCGGTCGATGCGCCAGCTAGCGCACGGCTGAGCGATCACCCATCCAAGCACTGACCGCGAACGATTGTGCTTGACTTGGGAGACCACCGGAGCCGCGCGCCAACCGCGCATCCACCGCTGCCGGTGTTACACGAATATATTTAATATATATATTTGACAGGAAGATGGTTCAGTTTTTTAGAATGGAATCTACGCTCCGTCAGGAAATCATGAACTTATTTACTTCGGTTCGGATATGTGTCCAAACCGAGGAATAAATCTTTTACTAATGGAGCTCGCATTTTATTTGAGACACTTCCTTCTGTCGATGTATAATTAAAGGTTCGCAGTGAAAATTTAAATTATTTATATATACTTGTTGCATACAGTGGCAAAAGGCATATGCAACTCCACATACAGATGCCCTGGATGTTTTGGAACTTCAGACGCACTTTGACACGCTGCGTCAGAATTAAAAGATGTCTTTACTCATAATGCGAGAGAGATAATTTTTTTTAGCTACACATAATGAAAATCACCTTCCGATCCTGACGCAGCTGCCTTGAAAGGTCCAGAGCATACAGAGCAGCTACTTAAGGAGTCGGACGTGCCTTTCGTCACCATAACATGTTACACGAATACATTTGAGAGGAAGATGGTTCAGTTTTTTTTAAATGGAATCTAGGCTCCGTCAGAAAAACATTAACTTATTCACCTGTCTAAACTGAGGAATAAATATTTTCCTGACGGTGTTGGCATTCTATTTGAAACATTTCCCCTTTGTTGATGGGAACAATATAAAGAAAATATATAATTAAAGGCTCGCAGTGAAAATTTATAATTTATAAAAGGTGGTGAAAGGCATCTCCAGCTCTACACACAGATGCCCTCGATGCCCTGGAACTTCAGAGGTACTGCCTCAGGATCAAAAGATGTCTTTACCCATCATGCGAGGGAGTTAATTTTTTTAGCAACGCATGATGAAAACCTCCTCCTGATCCTGACGCAGCTGCCTTTGAAGGTCCAAAGCATCAAGAGCAACTGCTTTAGAAATCGGTGGTGCCTTTCGTCACCATCCGAAACAGGTAAATGTTATATTATTGCTTCTGCGCCAAAGCTTAGAATAGGACAATTCTGCTCTCAAACCATGTCCTCCAATATAAGTCCAAATAAGACAAAGCGTTGATTCTGTTTTACTTAAATCAATACATAGCGCAGAAACAGTTATAGGACTATCAAGCAATTAGACTATTTTATATTTTATATAAAAAAATAATGTTAATCAACAAAAGAAATAAATAAAAACAGAAATGGTACAACTAGTGCTTAAATTTTTTTATCTGTTCCAAAAAAAAAGATGTCTATTAGAAGAAAATTTAAAACAATCTTTAAAAATAACAAACAAACAATCTTAATACAATCTTAAAAGAATTTCAAACAATTGTAAAAAAAAATAAAAAATGTTGAAAATCGAAATTTTCATAGCGCTTTCTTATGAAAGTTGGAACTTGAAATTTTCATATGGCTTTTTCCTAATTTTCCATTATTCATAAAGCTTCTTCTATGAGAAAACATTTTCTGTACTTTTGGCTTCCTCATAGAGGAAACTTCGTGAACAACAGAACATTATGAGAAAGACATCCAAAAATTTGAAGTTTCAACTTTTATAAGGAAGCGGTATGGAAATTTCTATTTTGAACTTTTTATGAAGAAGCAATGTGGAAATTAAAAAAATGTTACATAATTACGAGTAAAAATGTTGTACCACAAATCCTATAGTTATAGTTCATATCGAACACTGAATACACTTGTAAAGTCACCTACTGAATAAAGTTGAATTTCAACAACAATTTTACTATTCCCGAAAGACCGAAGTAGTTTGTTTTTATTATTTTAATCGTTAAAAGTTATCAAGAGACGCGGTAGTGTCTCGACGCCAAGTACTTAAAAAAAAAAATTTAAGCGAGCGAAGGACGCTACCAGGTAGTTATACTCCAAAATGCCGGAAGTATATTTTTGCACTACGTTACCTCTTAAATAAATCATCGGATCGAAATGATATTAAAATTTTACTATAGAATGTCTATCCAAACTTTCCAGTTCGCTTAATTCCGAACACATTTGTTGGTGGATTCTTGTGTACGATAATCGCGATCAGCAATCGATCAAAAAATTTTCGATTGTGCGTGACTTAACGCGATAATTTTCGGTCGGCTCGATCTCGGCAACGAAGCATCAGATCGAATTTTCGAGGACACTTTTATTATATAATTCGGACCCAATCTTTCTAATGGGCCTAATTACGATCATAATCGTCCAGCGGTTCGCGAGATATAGTGCAGTGAACGTGAAATACGGGTGTGAGGAGATAACGCGAAATTTTTCCGCATCGCGATTTCGATATATCTTGAAAACGAAGGATCGGATTGAAATGATAATGTAACTTTTATCATACAATTCGGACCCAAGCTTTACAACGCGCCCACTATCAATAAGCATCGTTCGATCGATGCTGAGATTTTCGCCCTAACCTCAAATTGATGTCTACGGCTACGATCCAAGCAGAGCCTCAATCAATGGGTAATTATATTTACATTTATTTATTATATTTACATTATATTTACATTTATTTATTATATTTACATTATATTTACATTTATTTATTATATTTACATTATATTTACATTATATTTACATTTATTTACAAAGGAATTTGTACGTTTCATCCATAATTTTTTTTTTTACAAACTTTTTCTCTTTTCAGGATTCATATACTGGAGAATTCGTCTCGGTGTATTGGTGTAATACATCGCACTTCCACGTGCGAGAGCCAGCGAGACGAGACTCTTTGGTCGAGCTCCAACTTTAAGATTCGCAAGATGCTCGATGAGGAGGACGAGCTACCTGACGACAAGGCGGAGATACTTACTCATGTACGTGGAATTCGACAGTTCCATCACGAGCATTCATATACCGGAGAATTTGTCTCGGTGTATTGGTTGGTGTATACATCGATCGCACGAACCCAGTCAGGGCAGGAAGTGCGACACGCTCGCAATTCAAACGGACAAGCTCAGTCCATGTGCGAGAGCTGGCAAGACGAGACTCTTTGGTCGAGCTCGAACTTTGAGATTCGTAAGATGTTCGATGAGGAGGACGAGCTGTCCGACAACGAGGGGGAGATACTCGTGTACGTGGAATTCGACGGTTCCGTCACGATCAACACGTTCGGCAATCAGAAACTGACTCTGGACATGATCGGCCTGGACAAGGAGCATTCGATAATGCAAGTCAACGGCAATGTACAAACGAGAAGGTGGGTGCGTTGTTAAATGCAGTTCTGCTCAGTTCGGCTAATCCACATATACACACAGCTGAAACAAGCGTTCTTATATTCCAGCCTGCTCTCAGTTCAGGATTTTAGTTTTTTACACAAGTATCAAGACCGACGAAATGAATCCTTCGGAAAGAATCGGATGTATCGTTGGCAATTTTAAACATAATCACAATAGTACGTACCATTGATAATTTTTAAAAATCCATTAGCGGTGGACAGACACAAATAAAAGAACACAGAGCTGTGCAGATTTGCATTCAAGAATGTACCCGGATTACCATAAACTTATTACATTTCTGCAAACGCGAATTGATCACTGATGGTTTTTTTCTTTTTTTCAGTACTACGAGGAACGTATCAGGATGTCGTTGGCACGTACATGTTCTTCGAGAAGGACAAGAAACAGCGTATCAGAGAGGAGAAAAGATCGCAGGGCATAGAGCCAGATTCTGAGTCGGACGACGACAATCCTTCCGCCATGTACAAGTCCGAAGTGAAGCACAAGAGAAAAAAGACGCCTGCGGATGACGCGGCGTCATCCGCAGGCATCTGTGATCATTGTGTTTTTTGTTTTTTTTTTTTTTCTTCGTAGTTTTATCGGAGAAAACCCTTTTGATTGAGTGACTCTGTGAGGGGGGTTGAAAGTTTACAAAATTGTTACCGACCAAAGGGGTAGGGATAAAAATTGCAACACCCGAACAAATTGTACTGCGTGTATAACCATCGCGACGGAATTTATCCACTGTTCCGATGATCGTTAATTAGGTGTAAGACTCGAACGAGACCAAAGTTAGGTTTCGATTTACCTGGACGAGCACGTAAATTGGCTCCTTCGAAGCGAACGCGCCAGTGACTCGTTTATCGCACGTGTCGAATCAATAAGCGTTTTTTTATTACTTTTTTGTTTTGTTTTACGCGATTTACAAATTATCGAAAGTTTAGGAATACGTTATGGATAAATTCTTTTCTTTTTTTCTTGTTTTATTATATGATGTCGATCATATTATATAGTATTATAGAATTATATTAATACGTAACGTATGTCGTTCGGTTCTTTTTTTTTTTTTTTTTTTACATGACGATTATCCAGGTCGAAAGTCGGCGTAATTGCGGAGCGACGAAATTTATGCTTCGACGACAATTAAAAAAATTCTGTAAAAAAATCGGCGTCGCTAGAAGAGGCCGTGACCTGGATGTACGTAAAGAATTTCTCGGAGAAATCACAACGAGTCTCAAAGTACCGAACATGTTGCTCAACCGTATATATATTTTTTTTCTTTACAACAACAGAGTTGACCGCATTATCTTAGATGTATTACATGAATAGACACACCGAGTTGTACGTGTAACATGTATGTAAATAAGAGAGTTTCTCACGCGTGTTAAGTGAAGAACGATACAAGAAAGATATTTCGTTTCGTAATAAAAGAAATTAAAAAAATGTTCTTAAATTATTTCACAGCACCTTTACTATTTCCCATAATAATGATTTTTTTTCTGAATCGAAAACACAGCGAAGATACGAATTTTTAAGACTTCACTGCAAAATAAACATTCGAAATAAGAAAATCGGTATAGCTAGGAGCAGAATGACCTGAATGTACGTAAAGAATGTCTCGAAAAAAAATATTAATAATTAAATATAATAATAAATAAAAAATAATGCAAGTGACGGTCGATCGGACAGAATCTCCAATATTTCCTTTTTTTTACGATTGATCAACGTGTCCGTTATTTTGACACGTTGATCAATCGTATAAAAAAAATGTATTTGACGTATTATCTTAGATGTTTTATATCATCAACGGACTCTCCGAGTTGTGCACGTGTAACATACAAATAAGAGAGTTTTCCACACATGTTGAGTGAAGAACAATCATACGGGGAAACGTTACTTCCGGTTTGGAAGTGTCAGTTTTCAAGCGGAAGTGACGTCATACGAAAAAATTTCACATCCAGCTTGAACATCTCGCTGCTCAACCGGAAGTGACTTCATACGGAAAAACGTCACTTCCGATAAAAGAAAGAGATTTTCAAACCGAAAGTGATGTATTTCCTGTATGACGTCACTTCCGGTCGAAAAATGAGCTTCTCAAACAGGTGACGTATTTCCGGTATGACGTCGCTTCTGGTCGAAAAATGAGACTGTCAAACCGAAAGTGAAGTATTTCTGGTATCAGTCAGAAAAGAAAATGAAAAAAAAACGAAAGAAAACCTTTATAGAATACACGGCTTTATATATAACACATATATTATTATATATACTTGTTTATATATACTTGTAGATCTGTCACAAAAAACTCGTTTATCATCGTACGAAACTTTTTCTATTCTGCTTATATATTTTGTCTTGTATCGCGCTGCATCACACATACACACGCGCTCGACGACGTTGTAAAAAAAAGAAGCAAATGGTTTAAAAATGGCAATTTTTTTCTAAGTATTTTTTTATGTTCATAATGGATACTTCTTATTTGTCAAATAAAAGTTAGTACAAACGAATTTGTTAATTCTACTTTCCTTCTCAAGATTAA
Source organism: Exephanes ischioxanthus (assembly GCA_958510785.1). NCBI lineage: Eukaryota > Metazoa > Arthropoda > Insecta > Hymenoptera > Ichneumonidae > Exephanes > Exephanes ischioxanthus. Next base: position 15,227,671 of record OY294026.1, read on the forward strand.
AATTCGCATTCTAAGAAGAAAATTCGCATTTATGTCACGTTCCGCGCAGCAACGTTTTTATTTCTTAATTTTCCTGCGCGGTTCGCGACAGAACTCGCGAAATGGCATGTTCGGGCTCGACAGCGCGGGATCGACTGTCAGGGTATCGGAGTGCACAGGATGTATTCCGTTGCTTTTACAGTATTTAATTTCCCGCATTAATTCTTTTCATATCGCGCCAACCGCGGCGTTATTCTATGCGACGCGGATCGCGCGATATTTTTCCTGAGAGTCGGGGGCTCGAGGGGACATACGAATGTCTCCTCTCGCCTCCGCTCAAACGAGGTGCAATTTCGCTGTCTTGCGGAAATCCTCCCCGGCTCGACATCCGACGGTCGAGAGATCGACGGATGCACGAGCCGAGAAATCAGTCCCGCAGATACAGTGAGAGCGTGAGCTTGAACTTCGGTAGGCTCCTCGATCAGCACCCGCAGGAGTAAAGTAAATCTTGATGGAACACCCCGGTCCATTAGAACGCGCAGAAATCGCGAGGGCCGTAAGGAGCCTGAAAAGTGTTACTCGCCGCGGTGGTGAGCCTGTTCGTGTTAGTTCATAAGCGTAATAATCCACGCCACGAACAATATCGTCGTGTAGGTTAAGAGTGTGTTACGATACGAGGGAGAGTGAAGAGTGCAAAGAGAGAAGGGGTGTAAAGGGAAAAGAGTGGAGCAAAGGGATCCCTGCGAGAAGGAATATTATTGTAGGTACGAGTGGGTGTGTCTGTGAGCGAGTGCGTGAGAGCTTGCCGGCTCGGAACTATTTAGTTCATACGGTCCTTTTTCTCGGGTAATCCGTTATTAATAAATTACATGAAACTAACTCCGTTAGCAGATTATTTCGAACACCTGCGCGAAACATCGGGAAACGTCCTGTATAGGACGGACCGGAATCGATCCCGAACAAAAATATAAACTCGTCGCGCTTCCCGCGACGGGGTTATTTTGACGTAATTAACGCCCGTACGTCACATTTACAGGAAAAAATCGGTGAAATCAACCACAAAATACTTTTTTTCAAAAAAGTAAAAATGGTACGCCAAGTACTTAAAATGTGTTGTCTCGTTCAAAAAGTATAAATAAAAAAATAAACAATCTAAAAATAAAAAAATAAAAAAAATAAGCCTATCAAAACAATCTAAAAATAAAAAATTTAAAAAAACTTAAATCATGTGAGCCAAGCAATGGTATACATACAAAAAAATTCTTCAAAAAACATGTTTATCAAAACAAAGTTATATTTTTCTTTTAAATGTCTCAAAACAATCTTAAAAAAAATACAAGATGCAAACCTAGTAATAAGGGGTACATGGAGTAATAAAAACATTCTACTACTACAAGATGCAAACAATCTTGACAAAAAAAAAATTAAGATGCTAATCATATTTATAAATCGGATGACAGTACAGTGAGATGGCGTACAAAAACTTGGCGTGCCAGTTTTTTTTCAATAGCTGTCGTACATGGTTCATTCAAATAATCGAGGGAACAGGGGGAACATCGAGTCTCCTACTTTACAAAATATGACATTGTCCGCCAATGCGATATTAATCATCTCATGATCTAATCCAACCGTGTTGACGCTCGAAAAATCACGTCTTCGACTTACTACCCACTGCCTTTAGTTTGTGTTGGACTTGCTACACACATGAGTAGCAGTCCCTGCGAACCAGCCACGCGATAACCATGTAACAGAGCATTAGAGATCGAGGGCCACATCACAGAACTTCCAACGACGCAACGGCTCCATGCTCCGGAACCGCTGCGCCGGAACAGCGTATCTCTGCTAGGTCTAATACGAGGTCGATGCAGCTTAGTCTCGCTGACCAACGTGATACCATAGACGCAGGACATGAACTCACGATTCGCAAGCGTACCGTTCAAAACATTTGCGATTCGTTCTTCGAACACCCGCGAATATGGGCACAGCTGGATTTTATGGATGTTCGAGTTGGCAACGATTCTGTATTCTTCCGAGACCGTTACCAGGCAGCGCACTCAGTCATGCTGAATCATACTGACCAGCGTTCTCTGGATTTTGCTTTTTGCGTTCGATTTGACTGCCAGTCGGAGGCTGGGTTCCCGCAACGGTTGCCTAAACCGTTGCGTTGTCTTGACTTGACGGCTCATGCTATATAAATACGCCAAACACACCGTCCACAGGAATAACAGCGTCTTCGATGCTCTAGTCGCAGACGCAGCCACCTCCAAAACCGCCCGTCACCTTCTCAGCCAATGAACTGTCCACTCTGCCCCAGCAAAGGGAGCCAAAAGGTGTAGTTACTTCCCCTCTCCCTCGATTATTTGAATGAACCATGTACGACAGCTATTGTAAAAAAAACTGGCACGCCAAGTTTTTGTACGCCATCTCACTGTACTGTCATCCGATTTATAAATATGATTAAGATCTTAATTTTTTTTTTTGTCAAGATTGTTTGCATCTTGTAGTAGTAGTATGTTTTTATTACTCCATGTATCCCTTATTACTAGGTTTGCATCTTGTATTTTTTTTAAGATTGTTTTGAGACATTTAAAAGAAAAATATAACTTTGTTTTGATAAACATGTTTTTTGAAGAATTTTTTTATATGTATACCATTGCTTGGCTCACATGATTTAAGTTAAAAAAAAAAAAAATTTTACATTGTTTTGATAGGCTTATTTTTTTATTTTTATATGGTTTTGAGACTTATTTTTTTTATTTTTTTATTTTTAGATTGTTTTGATAGGCTTATTTTTTATTTTTTTTATTTTTAGATTGTTTATTTTTGGGCGTTACGACGGAATTCCGCGACCGGGTCTTGCGAATCGACTGCTTCAACGACATTTATACATATACGTACAGTACACAGCGACGGAATCCACAAACAAAAATAAAAATAAAGCTGCTGTAAACAGTTCCTACTTTCCAAATACGATACAAAACTTATGTTTCAATTGTAAACGATATACAAAAGCTGTAACAGATACATACATAATTGCGAGTAAAAGTTTTGTATATTTGAAAAAATTAGCGTAAAAGAGAAGTTTGCGTTTTAAGGTGATGTGGAACACCCTCCCGCGCACTTACCGCGTGCTCAGCTAGTAACAAAACTGTAACGAATGCCGTTTTGAGACCGCAGACCCCTGAGCCAAAAAAAAAAAATTATCTTTCCCTGCGTCTGTCGATTCTCCAGAGAAATACAATTTACTTTTTCCTCAGTGGACTGCGGTCTCAAAACGGCATTCAGTATAATGTTTATTACCGACTGGGCGCGGGGTGGGCGGGAGGTTATACCACACCATCTTAAGAGCAGGTGAATCACCACGGTCGGTAATAAAAATTGTAATAAACTTTTTCACGAACAGTGATATCTAAGGTCAAAAGAAAAGTGTCATCGAAGGCAGATTACATTACAGCTTTCGATGACACTATTCTGTTGACCGCAGATGCTAGCATCCGTGAAAAAAGTTAATTACCGTTTTTATTAATGACCGCGGTATTTCACAGGCCTTAAGGAACAGCGATGGATAACAGGTTTTAACAGGTTAAAAAATACTTCGTAATTTAGAATCATATTTTAAAAAATTATTATTATTATTGTAATATTCAATTTTTAGTGAATCGTTTAGTTTTCAAGATCTTTTATTTATATATAACGTCGTATTATCTACTATAAACAATGTTTTCGTTCTGTATTCCCTGCATGTTGGTAATAATCAATGAAACTACATGACTGGATGTCAAAAATAGGTGAAATCAAAGCAAAAAATACTTTTTTTCAAAAAAGTAAAAAGGTACGCCAAGTACTTAAAATTTGTATTCTCGTTCAGAAAATATGTTTATCAACAAAACCTCTTAAAAATTAAAAAATCTGCCAAAACAGATGTTTATCAAAACAATCTTAAAAAAAATATGTGTATCAAAATCTAAAAAAAAAAAATCGAAAACATCAAATCAAACCAGCCAAGTAGTAGTAGTACATACAAAAAAATGCTTCAAAAAAGTCAAAACAATCTAAAACAATCGATAATTTACATTGTTTATCAAAACAATGTAAAAATAATACAATATGCAAAAAAACTTGGCGTGCCAGTTTTTTCCAATAGCTGTAGTACATGGTTCATTCAAATAATCGAGGGAGAGGGAAAGTAACTGCAATAACTGCAGTAACTGTAATTTAAAAAAAAACTGGCACGCCAAGTTTTTTTGCATATTGTATTTTTTTTAAGATTGTTTTGATAAACATCTTTTTTGAAGCATTTTTTTGTATGTACAACTACTACTTAGCTGGTTTGATTTGATTTTTTCGATTTTTTTTTTTTGAGATTTTAATACACATATTTTTTTTTATACAAATACTATACATCATATTATATATTTAAAAAAATGGAACTCAGAACCGATCTTGGGGAAGGCCGATATTGGTACTCCTAGAAGCGATTAAAGGTCCTTGATATAGAAGGTCACGTCTTCTATCCGAAATTAAGCTGTAAATATGACATTACACACACGAGACGACGTACCTTGTGCGCTAAGGTTAGCAATAACCATCTGAGGGATAACGGCATCATACGCTTCTTTAATAGCTAAACAAATAACACCGCAGAATTGATTTCTAGCAAAAGCCAAGCGAATATCCGCATTTGGCATAGTCAAATTTTTAGCACAGGAGTTGCTTTTTCTGAAACCCAACTGACGCTTTGGAATATAATGATCCTTATCGACCCACTACTCAAGTCAGTTTTTTAAATTACAAACACTCGAAAAATAGGAACAAATTATTTACCAATGAAATATCCCTGCATTCTTTGTTCCCTGGTATGGGGTGTGAGGAGAATTTCCGGGTGGAGGGCAAATTCGTTGGAACCCTCCAGTACCGGTAATTCGTCACAAAACTTTAACTCTCGATCGGTTTAATTTTCATCGATAATGGGCGCCAATCGCACTTGATGTGCGATCCGATCGGAAAAGATGGTCTAAGAAGGTCAAGGTTGCGCTCGGCTAGCAAGCAGCCCTGAGGGAATGGTACAGGGGCGGTCCGGCGAATTCGAGCTGAGTTTTACAATTGAAATCAATTATGCTAACAATACCTTAGGAGAGCCACTATAATTGTTTATTGAACCAAAATCAAACTTATGCCAAACTGGCCAAGATTTTTAAAACCACAAGAATCACGGTCTCCCGCTCTCCTTTCAAATCCATACGAAGCTAACACGCTACCCGGTATAATCGTCCCTAATAGACTCCTGGCGGCTACTCAGTTCACCGTCGGAAGGAGTTGCCTAGTGCAAAAGTTAAATCAAATAATTTCATGGTAATCTTCTACAGCAATTTAAGGATAATAAACACCGATATTCCCTGATTCCGTACTAAATTTCGGCTTACTCTCTATCACGCGAGGCATACACCAAAAGAGATAGTCCCGAGCGGACAATATACTAATCAATCCCCACGGCTCTAAACAGACGAGCAGCGATGTTCCACCGAACACGATCGCGGTCACGCGCCAAGGTCGGAGGGACCTCGTTCTGCGCGAAATTCTCGGCGACGCGAGAATCTCTGTCCGTTTACTGGTAAAATTGAAATGCAGGCCAATCTGTACAAGAAAACGAGTGCGTTTCCCGGAGAGGCCGGGGCGATACGGACACGGGCCGTGTTCGCTATCTTTCCGCCGTTGTACCCGACGAACAGCTGCCGCCGTCGGCCGTGGTAGTGAAATTTATTATTTGCGGAAAACGGCACAGAGACCCGCACGACGCGCACTCTAAACCATATAACTCGACAATCGACGATAAACGATGGATTCTCCCCGGATTTCTCGGCCAAATTCCCTGATGAGCTCGGCACCGGTACCGCGGGTGTCAATTTTTGACACTTTTCGGACGCAACACTACAATCCACAGATCATGTACAGTTCGCACGCGACGATGTTAATATAATGAGCGTAACGCGATCGACGACCGAGCATTCTCCCCGTCCGAGACGGTGTTCAACGCCTTGACCGAGAGCACCCCGTGTGCACCAAATCGCCGGCCACGCCGGTGCGTTGACAAAAGCGAACGGGTTGATTGTCGCGAGTTGCGATGGGCTTACCGGTATAGATTATAATCGTTGCCAGGTCGGGCAGCTGTCACCGCTTCTCGAGTGTCAAATTTCGATAATCGCTTCCCCTCAATCGAACTTCCTTCTGTCCCCAGTTATCGGATAAACCCGTAGCGTCCAGGAACAGTTTTTCGCATACGTACCGTCACGGTCGCTGTTCTCCAGGAGAATCCCTGAATATTTCGCGACGCTCGTCGATCGTGATCGACTCACCCCTTCTCTCCCCTCCCCGCTCTAGTTCTCACGGCCTAACTTGTCGTTTAGTGGCGCCTCGCGACAGCCTCGCAATTATGCTCCTTCGTACGGCTCGCGCGTAGATATTCAAAATAGCAGCCGTCTGCCGACGCATAGTCGCGGACGCGGCGACGAAGAAGCTGTTCGATAACGTGTGACAATTGGCCAGATGGAGCGTTCCGGGAAATGATCAGCCAATTATTTTCCCTCGGTGGACAGGGACGGAGAACGATCCTCCTTGTGGCGTCCAGAGAGAGTTGATATCGGTATATCGGAGATTTCGTCTACCGGTATGTGACGACCTTGAACCTCGCTCAACCCTCGAGCCTCGCCGTCGACGGAGAGTACATGAAAATATTCGACGTAAATTAATAATCTATTTTATTAACGCTACTGACCCTTTGCGAATTTGCCCGAGAACGGCGAACAGGGCACCGTGAGGGCGCGTGCCTATTCTCTCTCGTCAGTTGCTCACACTTTTGTGACGTGCCAAAAATACCGTGTCACAGGGGATAAGACTAACATTGAAGCAACTCCATTGAAATAGAATAAAAATTTATTAGAAGAACTAATTATACGTTGGAAGTAAAAAATTAATTACCGGGGCGGAAAATTCGAAATAACTGCATTACTTAGAGTCTAGACCTGGGGAAGAGCGTAACTTTAAACGGGGTATAATATAAGACAATTCACAGAGATTAAAAAGAGCATCTATAAAAGAAATCCGTTTTTGAGGAACAAGATCAAGTAAAGGCTGCACAAAAGGTGGACAAAGATTGTCGAGTGGAGACAAAATGACAGGGTTGTTGGGGTCAACACTGGAGTCCTGAATTCCAGCAGCATTTCTTGATTTAAAACCCTTAACTATACTCCACGCCGTTTTAATGGGCATGTCACCGTTGACAGAGGCACAGAAAGCCTCATAGGAATCCTTCTCAGTGTTACGCAAAATGTTGCAAGCAACTGCTGGAACACGTTGAAGTTCTGCAAAGTTCCGAGCTAATTTGTCTACTTTGAAACATCTAGGATTGGGTTGTTAACTGCCTCGGAACAATTATCATTCCACGACTGGCATTTACTAATTCAATGACATGTTGCCGGCAGAAACTACACCCTCTGAAAAAAGAGAATAAATACTGCTTAGTACCAGCTTGGTTTGAAAGTTTTCGGAACATGTCCCTCTGGGTCATGTTCTCTGGGTTGGATTTGAGTTGTTTTCTGACAAACTACTGCAACTCAACCAGTCGATTGGTGCGCCAAACCGACTCTGATACCAACCTTCTGGAGATAGCTTTTTGGTTGATAACTCAAAACCAACCGTAATACTAACCATTATGTGTCGGATTGAAAGTCGGTTTACTGTTGGACTTTTTCAAAACAACCCAATTTCCAACTTCATGTCGAGAGTACCGATAGCTCTTGCCTCAGGGTTGGAAATTGGGTTGTTTTAGGAAAATTCAACCGTAAACAAACTTCGTATTTAATACATGTAACGGTTGGTTTTTAAATATCGCCGAAAAATCAACCTCTTGAAGGTTGGAATCAGAGTTGGTATGATGCACCAATCGACCGGTTGGTTTCAGGTTGGTCGGAACGCGAGGGTTGTCAGTGAACTCCCGTTAATAACGAATGGGAGAAAGTACTAATTTAATTTCCCCAGTCACTTAGTATTAGACTCCCATTAATAACGAAAGAGAAAAAATACCAGTTGAATTTTACCAGGAAATTGCCATTGGTCTCTTATTGATAACGAATGGGAAAACGTACCACTTAAAATTGTCCACTGATTTTGCAGTGGAGTCCCATTAAGAATGAATGGTAGAGAGTACCGTTTCAATTTTCCCCATGCTTTTCCGTTGGGGTACCACTGATTGTCTTTCGATACCATTCATTCCCATTAAACGCTCGATGGAAAACTTTGCCAATGACGTTCTGAGTCAAATGTGAAAAGGTGCTTAAGAAAGCGGTTTTTTAAAGATTTAAAATCCTTGGCGTAGAGGTTTTGAAATACTTCCATTGTGCATACTTGTGCATACTCTGCAACTGGAAATATTGTTTCACAGTAAATTTCAACTGCATCAGTCTTTGCAATACCAAAATACTCAGGAGCACGGACATCTGGGGCACAATAGTACATTGTGCTACAAGGGAGATAAGTGCGTTTTTTCACCGAGTGTGAAGTTTGATGCCCGAGCGAAACTCAGAAATTCACACGAGGTGGAAATGCACTTCCTCGCGAGTGGCATGTAATATTTTTTTCTCGGCTATCCTAAAAAGTGGCAATATTTTTCTATGCCTGCAACTGCACAATCTTTAGCTGTAGAGCCGCGATCAGGAATCTACTCAGGTAATTAGCCGGATTTTTTTTTTTGCGATTTTAAATTATTTTTGTTGCAACTTTTTTGTATGCTCGTCAAGAATCGGCCACATTACACCCCCGTTGCAAACGTAAAATAGGGCCTTTTTAGCATAGTCGGGAAAAACAAGCCGCTTCGCGGCTCGTTGGGGGGCTCCGCCCCCCACACCTCCCAATAACGGTCCCGAAGGGAAATTTTTATGGCACTCACAGATTTGTCCGCACGTCGCGCTTCGCGCTCCGCTCGGGTTGTTTAGATATATCTGATTATAAAGCAACTGTTGAAACGTAAATAAGAACGAGCGTTCACAGAAGACCCGATTTCTCGGTTCTTATATTCTTCAACGTTCTGTTATTATGTTACTACGGTTACTGTTCCTGTATCCTTGAGAGTCAGTCGTTCACTGGTGACTTTAAATAAAAGTCTTTTTGTCTCCTGTTCATCTCATCGTTTAATAATTGCGCTAACAGTTTATGGGCCCAGAATAAATAATCTGAACGAGGAAGACACAAGTCACGTCCTGTGAAACGATGACTGAAGTATCGTGCAAAATATCGAAGTTCAACGGAACAAATTTCCATCAATGGAAATTTTAGATAAAATGTGCCCTCAAAGCAAAAGGCATATATGGACACACGAATGGTTCGATTCAAATACCCCAAGCCGCTGTACCCAATGCAGATGCCGCAGCGAGAGAAGCCGCGATAACCGCCATCGAAACATGGACAAGAAATGATGCAACGGCGATGTTCCTCATCACGTCAGCCATGGATTTTACTCAAGTAACACTAATCGAAAACTGTGAAACGTCACGAGAGATATTCATCAAACTAGACTTCATATATGAACAGAAAACCGAGCTTAATAAAATGTTGGTACATGAACGTTTCTACCAATATCAAATGGAAACCAATGACTCGATCGCACAACACATAGCGAAAGTTGAAAATCTCGCACGTGAAATTCGAGACTCTGGCGATGTAGTAAGCGATACTGCCATAATGACGAAGATGGAAGCCTCCCATCAAAGTATCGAAACTTCCGACAAGCATGGCTATCTCTCGATCCTGCGAGACAATCGATAACAAACATGACAGCAAGACTATTGGACGAAGAAGCCAGTCTCACCACCGGTGAAAAATCCGAAACAGCTTTTACAACGTCTACCAGTCTGCCTTCACAGAACACTTCGCAGAATACTTGCCTACATTGTAATGAACCAAAAAGACCCAGGCCAACTTGCTTTAACTGTCGGAAGAAGGGACACTATGCACGAGATTGTCGAGGACCGTAAGCTGTGAACGTCACTAACGCTGCTTCATCATCCCAAGGGAACTATTCAGCATTTAATGTCGAAGAACAAGGTAATCATTCCACGTCATCAACAGGAGATGAAGACGCCTGGATAATGGACAGTGGCGCATCTGCCCACATGACGTTTCAACGGGAAGCATTTGATACCTTCACAGAGAAAAAAGATGATTCGTCTGTTACTCTGGGAAATAATCAGACTTTAAAGATTCGAGGAATTGGCTCCATTAAAATACAAAAACTCTTAAGTGACGCTTGGCACAACAGCATAATAACAGAAGTTTTACATGTCCCTGGACTCAAAAAAAATCTCTTCTCGGAAGGAGTACTCACAAGAAAAGGGATGAAAGTCATCAAAGAAGATACCCACGCTGAAATATATGAAAAAGGAGTTCTCTCTGCTAAAGCAATCCGATCTAATCTGTACCGAATGCAGTTCAGAAGAGTGTCAAACGATAAAGCAAACGTGACAACATCAGTCAATTTGAAACGATGGCACGAAAGACTCGGTCACATCAATAAACGAAGTCTGCGAGAAATGATCACCAAAGGTCTAGTGGAAGGAGTAGAAGCAAATGATTTCACCGATTTCTTTTGTGAGTCATGCTCATTCGGAAAACAACATAAGTTGCCTTTCGAAGATTTGCATAATCAAAAAGCAGCAAAAGCAGGTGAGAGGATTTTTAGTGACATTTGCGGTCCACGCCCTCAGTTTCTGGTGCAAGATTCTTTGTATCGTTCAAAGACGACTGTTCAGGTTACAGAGTAGTCTTTTTCTTGAAGCACAAGAACGACGTTTACGATGCCTTTGTCAAATTTTCAAACCTAATCAAAAACAAATTCGGAGCTTCGATAAAAATACTTCACGTTGATAACGGTACGGAATACTGTAATCAAACGATGAAAAATTATCTCTCCGAAAATCGTATAATCCTTAAAACAACTGCGACATACACACCCGAACAAAATGGAAGAGCCGAAAGAGATATGAGAACAATCGTAGAAAGTGCTCGATCTATGCTGCTAGCAAGAAAACTACCAACACATCTTTGGGCTGAAGCAATTAATACCGCCTTGTATGTTCTGAACCGAACTCCCACGTCACAAACTATAAACTCGACATCATACGAAAAATGGACTGGAATGAAGCCTGTACTCTCACGCCTGCGGGTGTTCGGAAGTGATGCTTACGTACTCATCCTGGGACAGCGACGAAAGAAATGGGACCCGAAGTGTGAAAACCTCATATTGGTCGGTTATGAAGGAAATTCTACGAACTATCGCCTCTTCAATCCGCTTTCCAGAAACGTAAAAGTATCAAGAAATGTCATCTTCAATGAAGATCACAACCATTTAGTTTCAGACGGACAAACCGCTGAAACTCTACTCGATGAAAATCCAATAGTTAAAGATGATGGCCTTCGCAATGAAAACGTAATCGAGAATCGAGGAAACAATGAAAATAGAGCAATTATTGACAATCAAGAGGTGTTCACTCATCCGAATGAAAATTTAATAGATTTCGGAGACTTCGAAAATCATGGAATGGAGGAAGTACCCTCGGTTCAGTCGACGGACGAAAGGAGAGAACCAGAAGCACCGTACAATCGACGTCGCAGAGGAATCATTAAAGCACCAGAGCACTACGAAGCCAATATGGTCGAAATCGGAATTCCACAAACCTATGAGGAAGCGATAACATGTCCAGAGAAACTCCATTGGTGCGAGGCAATTCAAGAAGAATTAGATGCGTTGATTAGAAATAATACCTTGTAACAGGAGCAAATGCCTTTTACAATAATTCTCCGGATTTGCGCACCTCCTTAAGAGGGACGGGCACTCAAACGGAGGGGTTCGTGGACTCGAGCGTCTAGGAATTATGGGTTGGTGTGTCAGAGACGTTTTTTAAGTGAAACGATACTAATTTTTATTTATCAATTGACAAGTTCTCCTATAATTACAGGTCTTTCTCTTTCTTGAATTATCTCGTTTCTTTATTATCGTCCAAGCAATTTATTTCCGTGGATCACAAAATGTGTGGAAATCGATTATTCTAATACTCGGATTTTATTTCTTTTTATCTCGAATAATTTACTTGCTTGAAGTCAGAATATTAAGTGACAGAATTTATTCACGTATGAGCCGTACGACGCATGTGCGGGCAGCTTCCCGATCGTCGCTGAATCCAGCCCGTCGTCGCGCTCTGCTGTCTCGTTGTGACGTCACGGCACGGCGATCGACGGTGACAGCCCGTTCACCTCGCGAATTGCAATTGGTGTTTATTTCCGCAATGGACGTTTTTACCTTAATCTGATGGTAGACTCGTCTTCCGGAGATGTGAACCTTTTGCTGAGTATGCCTTTTGCTGTCCTTGGAGTTATCGGATTACCCCGTGATACTCGAGGCTTTTCTGACGGTCACTTTGGTCATTTTACCAGTCCCTCTGAATGTCACTTTTAGCCGCCCGGTCATTTGCGAATGTCATGCGGTTTTGTTCACTCGTAATGTCATATCTCCGAGTTCGGCACAATGGTTCGATTTTTACCAGTCCAGCGTTGCACAATTTTTTATAAGTTTGAAATTGGCACAGATTTTATAAGTTCGAAGCGGCACAAATTTTACGAGTCCGAATCGGCACAGATTTTATAAGTTCGAAACGGCACAAACTTTATAAGTCCGAATCGGCGCAAATTCTACAAGTTCAAATCGGCCCAAATTTTATAAGTCCAAACCAGCACGCTTTTTACAAGTTCCAATCGGCACAAACTTCACGAGTCCACTTTTGCACAATTCACTCTTATTTCAAATTTACTCACTGTGTACTTTTCACTGGTAGTCCTTGAGAGTTGTCCGCTGGTAAAGTAGATCGTTCACTGATGATCGACTGCCGAAATCGCCGTCTCTTATACCCCGATTTTGGACTCCCACTCCGTCGGTTTGGCAGATTTCTGGCGGACTCGCGTCTGCGTGCGGCCGCTTGATGATTAAATTTCTTATTGGCTGCAAGCCTTGCTCTTCCTTTGCCCTCCAATCCCAGGTCGGTATTATCGTGACGATCATCCGGTGTTACCCGCCGAGCTAATGATGTGCTCTCAATCTGCTCGGTCGGTGCCGTGTGCAACTTCAGTGTCGTCACTTTCGTCCAATCAGCGAGGCCGATTTTCCCTCGCTTTCGCCTTTCTTCGACCTTGAGCGTGCTTTCGCCGCAAGCCCGCTCGGCAGCGCCGCGGTGCTTCCGATCTCCCGTCTGCGCTTGCGCTCGGTTCGATATCGATCGAGCCGCTGCTCGATCGTGGAAGGTGGCACCACTTACACCTCGCGCTCTCTTATTGGTATTGATAGCCGCGGATTTGACTACACATCGGGTGGTCGGGGATAGCCAGACAGTTACAACCTGGGAGTTGGTATCGTTACCTCCGAATAAAAAACCGATCGGGTCAAAGTGGGTATTTAAAGTAAAGCGTGACTCAAAAGGGCAGATAACACGATACAAAGCGAGACTGTGTGCAAAAGGATTTGCCCAGAAACAGCCCTCATGAAAATGAAGCATTGGTCGCCATTAAGAAAAACCATTGGGATAACGATTGGAATATGTCTAATGGTAAATTGGCGGACTATTCGGACAACCATTCAATATCTCAACAATAACCATTCAATTTCTCAATGGTAACCATTCAATTTCCCAATGGTAACCATTCAATTTCTCAATCGTAACCGTTCAATTTCCCAATGGTAGCCATTAAATTTCTCAATCGTAACCGTTCAATTTCCCAATGGTAGCCATTAAATTTCCCAATGGTAGCTATTAAATGACCCAATGGTGACCATACAATTTTTTAATAGTCACCATTGGTTATTATTTTAAAGCAAATAATATGAAGAAACAAAAATCCATATTTTATTCTTGTATTACAGACTTTCTGCCTTGTTAATATTGCTTATGAGACAAATGTCGATCTAATTATGTTGGAAAAAACTTTCGACTGATGTTGGGATCGAACCGACGACCTTCGTCATACCAGACAAGAGCTCTGCCACTGCACTATTGATCAATTTTGTATTTTTCCGACCTGGATGACATAAAAGTTGATTTGGTATTTTAGTGGCTGAGTCGCCAGTAACATGTGACAATACACAATCATTTTTAATTCGTGGGTATTTATAATCGTAGGAAATACCAGAAAATCGACGAAATTTCTAAAGCGTTCTTTGGTCAGTGCAAAAGTCGTTCTGATGTTCATAAGAAATGTTCGATTCTGTTTATCGTTTTGAGTTTAATGAAATGTAATGTTGGCTGTAATCTGAACCAATGCTCTCATTCATCCGTTTATTACAAGTTATTGTTAAATTTGTTGAAAGTAAAGATCGAAATAGCAAATATTGATGAATCCTTGTGCCCCGAATAGTTACACCTAGTCAATGGCAATTTTTCTAACAGTTACAATTAGTCAATGGTAATGCTCCAAATAGGTACTATTCATCAATTGTATGATTCTAAATAGTAACAATTGGTCAATGGTAATGTTTCGAGTGTATTCATTAATAAAAGTCATCTTTCTCATCGCTTCCACGAAAACCCACGACGGGTTTTAACGCTCGGTGCAATTAAGTGATTACCGGTCAATGGGTTCAAATAGTGGCAAAGGTTTTGTATTTAACAAAAATATAAATTTTATTATTCATTGAATATAATCGAGGCAACATTTAGATATTTCGTTCACTTTAGAAGCTGAATGTTTTAAACGATCTAAATAATCGTAAACGATGGTACACGTAATAGGCAACCGATATATCCACTAGGCAATAAAATATAGCATGCTCCGTAGCTCGTGCGAGCACCGGTGCATCCGATTTATTGCCAATCACTTTATTACAGCTTAAATTGGTATCGAGGCATAGGCAAAAAATCGAGGATACCGTTTATATTACTTTGGATACCTGACTCGGTGATTCATGATTGCGGCGTAGTATGAGAAAAACCACAAGACTGAAAATTGACATTTTTGATTAGAGTAAAACCAAATATTATTTTTTTGTCTGAAACCGGCAATTGAGTTTTACGCAAATAAATTGCTCACATAAAAAATACCATTTGTTTACTTTAGCAAAGCAAGTAATCAAATAAATATAAAACGCGTAATTTATAAAACGGGATTTTTACGCGTCTCCCTTAAACCACAGAATGCATTTCATATTCAAGTTAAGAATTCAGTTTCGAATTATGGCTTGAGCTGCGAAATACATGGAGTATATTTCTGCACGCTTATATTACGGTCATTTTTGCGGCTATACGTATCTCCACGCGCGACGCGTAACGGCGTTCGAAAAGGGAAAGTTGCGCCTGGAAAGGGACGGTGGGCAGGTACTTGGGCAGGTAGTGGGGTATCGAAAATACGCGGTCGTGCCTAATTGGATTGGCTCCCGAGGAACGGAGAAACGCGGTCGTCTACTGTACATTGATAAAATCATTGAAAGATTTAACCTGGACGACTGCAACTTAGTCAGTATTCCATCTGACCCTCACACAATGCTATCAAAGATTGAAGATGAAGAGAAAATACCAGAAGTACCCTATCGGGAGGCCATTGGCTGTCTCATATTCGTAGTTATTGTCAGCAGAACCGATATCGCGTACGCAGTTGGAGTAGTAAGCCGTTACGTTGAAAAATATACGAACATACATTGGAATGCCGTTAAACGCATAATTAAATATCTGAAGAAAACGCAAACTATTGGAATAAAGTATAACATGAATGATCAAGTTAATCTTACACTGATTGGATTTTCGGACTCGGACTATGCAAGTGACCAGGACACTCGTCAATCCACCACTGGTTAGATATTCAAAATCGGCGGAGGTCCGATTACTTGGACAAGCAGACGTCAGAAAACAGTGTCCCTATCCACAACAGAAGCCGAGTATATAGCAGCGTCAAGAAGCAATTTGGTTGCGTCGACTGCTCAGCGAGATAGGAGAGGAAATGAGAGACGCTACAACAATATCAATTGACAATCAGAGCGCTATACGACTTGTTAAGAACCCCGAATTTCACAAGCGTACGAAACATATCGCGGTATACTATCATTTCATCCGTGAGCCGTACGAAAATAAGGAAATTGATGTTCAACACGTATCCTCGGAAAACCAACTTGCCGATTTATTTGCGAAGGCACTTCCTTTGAATCGCTTTCAGAAACTAAGACAGATTGGAATAATTGAAAACTGAACGCGTTCTTATTTGGTGAGAATGTTGAAACATAAATAAGAACGAGCGTTCACAGAAGACCCGATTTGTCGGTTCGTATATTCTTCAACGTTCTGTTATTATGTTACTGTGGTTACTGTTTCTGTATCCTTGAGAGTCAGTTGTTCACTGGTGACGTTAAATAAAAATCTTTTTGTCTCCCATTCATCTCATCGTTTAATAATTGCGCTAACAGGAATGGCAAAAAAGCTTCGCTTTTTCGCCACTTTTTTAGGCACGACCGTCTGTTGTCGCGCTCTATTATAACAATTGCCTGTTACGCTGCGCGCTTCGTTTCTATGTTGTGACTAACATGAGAAGGGCGTGTTTTCTGTATTCAAGGTACATATGATGGCTTTTTTCGTGGGTGCTGATCTTCGACGGTATAAAAAAACATTTTATAATATCCGCTTTATGATATGAAGCGGATATTTCTGTTTCATGTAAGAATTTGTGTATGATCGTCGAGGGTCAGCACTATAAAAAAAAAAATGAATTTCAGGTCTCACCGATCGCGGTACTTCGTATGCTGTTTAAGAACTATATATGGTGTGTATGTAAAATTTGAAACCCTTTGTTTAAGTCGTTTGGTTGATAGAATGGATAAAGAATTAAAACAAACATTCCTTAGCGATTAACCCGAGCAGAAATTGCCGTCGGGCTGACGTCAGGTCCCTATCAGGCACTGCCTAACGCTTCATCAGGTCCTGATAAGGCACCTTATCAGGCCCTGATCAGAAGTGTAACGCAGTTGCCCTGTAAGGTCCTGATCAGGCTGCCTGATCACGGCCTAATCAAGGTACCTGATGGCCTCCTGAGAAAAATATAATAAATACTTTTTATTTATTAGCGTTATTTTATCGGACTTGTGAACCTTTAATATTTGTTCTTTGGATTAAAATAACTAATTACTACAATTAAATCACGGAAAAATTAATTTTTAATTCACTCATGATCGGACTCGAACCAGCGACCTTGCCAATTGGGGACTGCGTTGGCGGTGCTTTAACCAACTCGGCTATCCTCAACTTGAAAAACGTAATGTCGAATTTGCTTTTAAGCTCCGGTAGAAGTATACACACGACTAAATATACTTTTATAAAGTGCCTCACACATGCATTGCCGGCGAAAACTGAAATTCAGTGCGAATTTTGAACACTTTCTAATGAGATAAAAATCGGAAAAAATTAATCATATTGAAGATGCTAGGAATATTGATTTTGTATAATAGTAATGTAAAAAAATTATAATAAATAAAAAATAAATGTTCAACAAATAATCAGGGAATCTTTTTTATTAAATCGTTGGAATTATTTCAATTATGTATTTACTTATTAATTTATTAATTAACTTATTAAAACGTCCAAATTCGTTGCAGGGTTTCTTAAAAAAAAATGTCCAACGTAAAAAAATTCTATAAAAAAACCACATCAACTGTAAAAATTGTACAAATGTATTTGAAATTAGAAAAAAAGGTTCACTAACTTTTTTCTAAAAATTTATTTCTCAAATACCTTAGAATCATGTTTTGGAATTTTCATTATGCAAAATGTTCGCTTCTCAAAATCAATGTTCTCCGGGCATGCATAATGCATGCCTGGAGAAAGTTTGCCTGATTTACCTGCTAAGGCCCTGGTCGGGGTACTATCAGGCTAGCCTCGTCAAAAGCCAAGGATATCCAGTCAGGTTTCCCGACCTGTACATTATCGGGCCCTGATGAGGCTGGCATCAGGCTCGCCTCATCTGAAGTGAGGATTATTTAGTCGTGCTTCACGACCTGCACCTTATCAGGCCCTCATCAGGCTCGCCTGATCAGGCACGCCCTGGCTATACCTTAACAGGGCCTGATAAGGTATCAGGCAGCCTGATGCCAATTTCTGCTCGGGAAGCTGCAAATCTTAGTGGACCATCTGGGACTAATATATGATAAGCACACGGAATTGGAGCTAAATCGGTAGAGCCGTTTACTTGTTACAGTGGATAAACACATACACACACCGCTAAAAACTATTGAAATCACTTACATAATGGTCAAAACGTAAAGTTATATTGGTATTATTTGGTTTTTAGACAGTAATATTCCGATTTTGCGATGACGAATGTATAAGGCACTTCTTTTCGCTTACGCTCGGTCGTGCCTCAAAATGTCCAACCCCTTTAACTGCGCTTCTAATGTAGAAATTGACATTATCGACTTCGGACCGCCACGATAATTTAGTTCCATGATCTGACGATGTGCGGAGGCTGATAGTAGCCTCAGTTGCTCGCTGGCTGTCGTACAGGACGCCAATGCACCGCGCTTGGAATACCAAAATACCCTAATCAGGAGTTCCCGTTAGTGTTTAATGTAAGGGATTTTTTTTTGTTGGAACTATCGAATGTAAGTTACTATTATATAATTTGGACGTATATAGTCGGCATTTTATTTTTTAATATTTTTAATAATAATTATCATTATCTTTAATTACCTACAATGTTTCAAAAAAAATAAATGTTAAAACCCATGCAAAACCAATTTTGTTTGCGTATTCATTGATTTTTTCCATTTTACAAGTTTTCGACTTTTCCTATTTTCGGATCTCCAAATAAATCGAATTTTTGTATGGAATACAATAGGACAATTTTTTTTCCTAACAGCCTGATGTGATCCCTGTAAAATAGCGTTTGTGATTTGAAAATCGGACCATTTTTTTTAAACTACAATTAAAAAAAAAAAAAGAAAAATCTGCCAAAACAGATATTTATCAAAACAGTCTCTTAAGAAAAAAATTCTTCCAAAAAGACGTTCATCGAAGCAATTAAAAAAAAAAAAAATGTGTATCAAAATTTAAAAAAAATAAAAATTAAAAAAAATCGAAAAGAAATCAAATCCAACCAGCCAAGTAGTAGTACATACAAAAAAATTCTTCGAAAAATATGTTTATCAAAACAATCTAAAAAAAAAATACAAGATGCAAAAAATCTTGACAAAAAAAAACTTGGCGTGCCAGTTATTTTTTTACAATTACAGTTACTGCAGTTATTGCAGTTACTTTCCCTCTCCCTTGATTATTTGAATGAACCATGTACGACAGCTATTGTAAACAAAAAACTGGCACGCTAAGTTTTTTTTTGTCAAGATTTTTTGCATCTTGTATTTTCTTTTTAGATTGTTTTGATAACATATTTTTCGAAGAATTATTTCGTATGTACTACTACTTGGCTGGTTTGATTTGATTTCTTTTCGATTTTTTTATTTTTATTTTTTTTTATTTTGATACACATTTTTTTTTTTTTAATTGCTTCGATGAACGTCTTTTTGGAAGAATTTTTTTCTTAAGAGACTGTTTTGATAAATATCTGTTTTGGCAGATTTTTTTATTTTTAGGAGGTTTTTTTATAAACATTTTCCGAACGCGAAGTACAATTCTTAAGTACTTGGCGTACCTTTCACTTAAAAAAAAAAAGTATTTTTTGCTTTGATTTCACCTATTTTTGACATCCAGCCATGTAGTTTGATTAATTATTACCAACTTACAGGGAATAAACCGAATCACCTTCCTGTAAAATATACAATTTCCCAAAAAAAATATTCGTAAAATTTACAGACATTTTTGTAAAATGCCTCTTACGGCTGAGAAGAAAATCTGTTCTTTATATACAAAAGTTTCATTCGCCCCTATCAATTATACAATTCGTTTCTGTCGTTCCCATCAAACGGTGTTAAAAATCTCATATCATAGGAAAATAAATGCTAACAGACCTTTGCTTCCGTATGAGATTTTTAACACCACTTGATGGGAACGACAGAAAAAAATTATATAATTGATAGGTGCGAATGAAACTTTTGTATATAAAGGACAGATTTTCTTCTCAGCCGTTAGAGGTTCAAATGAGAAAAAATTGGTTCGTCTGCCTGTGAGGGCTTTGATCTTAGCTCTCAGTACAATAATTTATTTTTTGCTATTTTCCTGACAGCTAAGATCAAAACCCTCGCAGGCAACCGATACATTTTTTTCTCACTTGTTGAACCTCTTACGGCTGAGAAGAAAATCTGTCCTTTATATCCAAAAGTTTCATTCGCACCTATCAATTATACAATTTGTTTCTGTCGGTCCCATCAAGCGGTGTTTAAAATCTCATATCGAAGAAAAAAGCTCTATTCGCATTTATTTTTATTCTTATAAAAAAAAGAGTTAAAATAGGTTAGTTCATGGCATCGAGACGCTGCCGCATCTTTTGAAATGTCAAAACAGGTTAGTTGATTTAACGAATCACTACTTTAATCACCTACACTTAAAGGCAACGGGCAATATCTCATCCTACTACTTTAGAGGCGCGATCAAAGATTTTCTCTGGATAAAACGGAGAGAGAGAGAGTGTTCCGCTAATGAGGCCTTCCGAGAGAGACGAGTAGTCGCCCGAGTAGAATCTTGAACGCAGCACAGCAGTCGAAAGACGCGCCAGCTGATATGTCGAACGCATGCGCAGTAGACGCGAGGACTCACGTCACGTCACGTCACGTCACGTCACGTCACGTCACGTCACGTCACGTCACGTCACGTCACGTCACGTCACGTCACGTCACGTCACGTCACGTCACGTCACGTCACGTCACGTCACGTCACGTCACGTCACGTCACGTCACGTCACGTCACGTCACGTCACGTCACGTCACGTCACGTCACGTCACGTCACGTCACGTCACGTCACGTCACGTCACGTCACGTCACGTCACGTCACGTCACGTCACGTCACGTCACGTCACGTCACGTCACGTCACGTCACGTCACGTCACGTCACGTCACGTCACGTCACGTCACGTCACGTCACGTCACGTCACGTCACGTCACGTCACGTCACGTCACGTCACGTCACGTCACGTCACGTCACGTCACGTCACGTCACGTCACGTCACGTCACGTCACGTCACGTCACGTCACGTCACGTCACGTCACGTCACGTCACGTCACGTCACGTCACGTCACGTCACGTCACGTCACGTCACGTCACGTCACGTCACGTCACGTCACGTCACGTCACGTCACGTCACGTCACGTCACGTCACGTCACGTCACGTCACGTCACGTCACGTCACGTCACGTCACGTCACGTCACGTCACGTCACGTCACGTCACGTCACGTCACGTCACGTCACGTCACGTCACGTCACGTCACGTCACGTCACACTTTTATAATATTTTCGGACCTCAAGAGGGACACGATGCCCATATCTCAGCATCTACCGCAAAGTTGTAATCGGAATTGGGCGCGTTGGAAAGCTTGTGTCTTATATATATGAAAAAAGTGTCGTCGGAATTCCGATCCGGTGCTTCGTTTCCGAGAAGCAAGAATCCACTTGCGGCATTTTGGAGTGTATATATATATACTTGATAGCGTCTCGTCAACTCACTTAAAAACTTTTTTCAAGTACTTGGCGTCGAGACGCTACCGCGTCTCTTGATATAACGTACGATTTTTGCTAATTTTTGTTACGTTTTGGGCTTTAATGGTGATTTTAACCTCCTAAACTTTAATAACATAAAATTTTCCGCATACCATTCTCTTCCTTATGAAAAAACGAACAGATTCACGTGCGGCAACACCTATTTACTGCTCTTAGAACTCTTGTACGTTGAAGAACCGTGTGGGGTACACATGTACCCCAGTCATGAGTAAGAAGGTCGAAAAAATTATACATGAGCTCTGTGTTAAACCAAAATATTTTCAATATTTATATATATAGCCGTGGAAGGCAATTTTTATCGGCACTTTTTCTAAAGAGTGAGTGCCTAAATACCGTAACCTTCAACGCTCGAATTGGAGAATTGGACGAGGTTCCGGGGGAGTTACTCGAAGAGACAAACTTACATAAAAAAAGAGAGACGCTTGACAATATTATTCCACCGGAAGGCATAACATTTTTTAACTACATGGCTTTAAACGGTTTTATTTGTATACATGGAAGACCGCACAGTGACAAACTTGCCAAGTTCACCTTTTCGAGCGGGGTTGGACAGAGCGTGATCGACCCGGTTTGGTCTTATATTAACGGGTTAAACTATATCGAAGACCTAGCAGTCGACTTCTCAGAAACAGGCTCGGATCATTTCCCCGTAATATTAGATCTGACGATAAAATTAAGCAGCCAACCGGACAAAAAATCTGATGCTCAAGGCGTCTCTAAGATGTACTCGAAATGGACTGAAAACAATAAATCCGATTTTCGCGAAAAATTTCAGCTAGGCATACAAGAGATAAATGTGCAAGACAGCATGGTAGTCGACCTAAATGAGAGTCTGAGAGGTGCAATTTTTAAAGCAGGGTAGATGCGGGAGTAATTATAACAACGAGAAGCGTAACTGCGCGAAACCCTAGAAATAATTCGTGGTACGATGGGGAGTGCTTTAGGGCAATTAAGACTACTCAACAATGTTTAAACGAATACCTAGGCTTTGGTTTTAACGACGCAACAAAAGCAGCTTACCACAATGCTGAAAAAAAATATCGAAGTTTAACTAAGGCTAAAAAAAAGGCATACGATAAAGAGATCATAAACACATTTGCTGATACAAAGAATTTGATTGATTTCTGGAAGACGGTAAATAAATTGTAACGTTTCACTTTTGGAGGCTTTCCGCTCTCTGCTCCAAAAGCGACGTTATGTGAGTTCTCGGCTCACTTTCAATTTTGTGAGGGCAGGTGCTGTGAAATAAAATTCGAGAGACAGAAATTGATTCTTAACGTCAATTAAATATTCTGCTTTTATTGATACAAACTTAATCTTATGCTTAATTAGTCTCATAAAAAAAAACAATTATCTCGGCAGAAAAATGTCTGTCGCGCAAAACAAACAATATAAAAATAGGATGATGAAAGGGTTAAGGGAAACAGACGGCAGCAGTCTCTCCCGTCCCTGAGAGAAGTCGCCGACGCTGTATTTTAGAGAGAAAGGGTTACCAGACGGCGGCAGAAAAAAAGAAAATTAGAAAATCCTGAAAAAAATCATGTGGCTTTTAGAAAATCAACGAATTCATTTGAAGAGAAAAAAAAAGTTTTACCGATATTTGTTGAACCATTTTTTTCAGCAACTTTCTAATATCGTTTTTGACATTATTATTATACAAAATTAATGTTCTTGGTACCTTTAGTATAGTTGATTTTTTTACAGAATTTTATCCTTAAGCAATACTTACGGACATTTAGCGGTAAGAACGCTCAATGATTCGATACTCTTTTCAGGTGCCCCTAAATCGAAATTTCTCAAATTATTCGATGAGTTTCTCGAGACTGAAGGCGGCGACGGTGACGATAATGGTCATGATGCGCTTCAGCACGAAATGAAAATATATTTTCAAGAAAAAGTTCTTCCACGCAACACTTCCGTTCTTCATTGGTGGTCGAAAAATCACTTTCGATTTCCAATCTTGGCTCAATTAAGTAGGCAGTACTTAAATATTCCTGCCGCTCAAACTACGAGCGAACTACTTTTTTCTACCGCTGGGAACATCGTGACTCTGAACAGGGCTCAGTTGCTGTCCAGTCACGTCGAAGAGTTGGCATTTCTCCACGAGAACTGCGAATAAAATGTTAATACTGTCGACTGGGCTTCTGCATCTTTTAATGGTTAATTACTCAATCTACCATTACTCAATCTACCATTCGTATGTTATCTAATAAATTTGACGGGCGATTAATCATTTAAGTACAATTTACTTTATTTTAATTTCATTTTCCTATCCATTATGTTTATCTTGTATGAAGTGTTAGATGTATTTGAAGATGAAATAGTATCCAATGACTTCAATAGTTCAATTAATTTCCTTACATTTTTACCACATATAATAATACCACATATAATGGCGTGGACGAATTATCTAATTATTATTTCATTTTATTATTATTGTTCTGTTGGTAACAGTATTGTCTCTCATTACATAAATTCGGTTTATTTTTTACATTCCGCATTGTAAGTAATGCAATTTTATATATATTTTGGAAAATTATGCATCTGTTCGTTGGTTTAGATGTTTGTCCCATTCCCCCCCTCCCCTCCATGGACCATGGACCGCGGACCATGGATCGTCCGTCCGGCCGCCCGACCGACCGTCCATCAATCGAGGAACTTGCTAAAAGGTCCAGTCGGCTAATTTTTAGGCGCCTTGGCCGACATCGAATGAATTGATAGTTCGGACAGTTCGGACAGTTCGGACAGTTCGAACAGTTCGACCAGTTCGGACAGTTCGAACAGTTTGGACCGTTCGAACAGTTCGGACAGTTCGAACAGTTCGGACAGTTCGGACAGTTCGAATAGTTCGGACAGTTCGGACAGTTTGAACAGTTCGGACAGTTCGGACAGTTCGGACACTTCGAACAGTTCGAACAGTTCGAACAGTTCGAACAGTTCGAACAGTTCGAACAGATCGGACAGTTCGGACAGTTCGAACAGTTCGGACTGTTCGAATATGTACCGGAGTCTAAGGAGCGAGTTCGATCAAATCCGATCAAGTCCGTGCACATCCCTAGTTCAGAATGGTCTCACTGTCAACGTAAGTAAAACAAAAGTCATGATTTTTAGAAATGGAGGAAAAACTGAACAGGGAGATCTCAATAGTTTCAAATTTAATGTCAATGCACTGGAGGTCGTAAATAAATATACGTATCTTGGAGTTACGATTACCACTTTCTCCCTTGGAAGCACCGCAGCAAACGAAGCGATTGCGAAGGCCAAAATGGTTAACGGGGCGGTTATTTCTATAATTTCGAAAGCAAAGTGTGATTCCTGGCCGAGTATAACAAAACTATACGGTAGTATAGTTAGTGCGACTCTATTGTACGCGGTACAGACATGGAGCCTAAGATATCTCGACAACATCGAAAGAGCTCAAACCAATTTTTTCAAGCGACTGCTACTTCTACCGAGGAACACTGCGAACTCCGCGCTTAGGCTTGAACTAGATCGCTCGAGAGTCGCTGTCACAGCACTGAAAATTACATGGAATTTCTTTTTAAGAATCCTGAAAATGAAAAACACCAGTCTAGCCAAGATCTGTCTTCTGCGTTTCTTACACTTAGCAAATGGACCTAATATAATGGTGAAATTTAACTCAGTCTCACAACTACCATAGCTGTTAAACAAAATTTCACCAATGGCCTGGGAAAACAGAACAGCCGAAATTATATTGAAATTTGATACAGTCTATAAGCTGAAAGATCTAGAGGACTGGTCACATTTGATCTGCAAGATCCCAATTCCTAGACAGTTAGAACCTAACGAAGAAAGCTACCTCACTCATCGCTGCCCCATTGTAATCTCCAGACTAAAAGCGCAAGTACGCCTAGCTAACGAGTATAATTGTCGATTCAGATGGAATGGAATGGCATACAGTTTAACACCGAAGGAATTATGTTCGATTTGTAATCTAAACGAGCCAGAAACTGTCAAACACTTCATCGTTCGTTGCCCGATTTACGAGTGTCTCAGGAACAAATTCATAAGTAGATACGTCGGCGATAACAACAATCTAACAGCGCTCTTGGCCAATCCGGATTTACTCGCAACAAAAGCACTATATTTTTTTTATGACAGGGGCGCTAACTCTGCGAGCATTTTTCCTGAACCAGTAGTCCCGACAGGGAAAGGAAATGTGATTTATAAAAAGCTTTAAGTGCTAGGAACTTTTTAAAAATTACTCAAAAACGTGTACCATCCGGCGAATTTTCTTTTGTTAACTAATATTTACTAGGTAGAGAAGTAAGGAAGTATGTGATTTTGTAATTCTTAGAACTTATGTCATATTTGACTTTAAAACATAGAAAATACTGTAAATTCTTTTGTAAATTTTGTAAATGGCCCACCCTTTTGCCAAGAGGATTCTTCCCGAGGAGGCAAAATAAATAAAATACTACTACTATACTAATATTAAAAAACAATGTAAATCCTGAACGGTGCACTTTAAAAATCGAAAAAAAATCACAGAATCCTCTCTCAAGTAGTACTACAAACTGGTGTTACGTCCCGATCAGCAATTTTCACTCCATCTCGGTCAAGGAGAATTTACACCCTCTCTTTACACGTTATTCGGAGATGACGCTTTATCGAGGTTTTGGCCCTGTTTTGAACCTAACCTTTCGGAAAATAATTCGGGATAGGGCCTAGAGTGTATATATTTGATATTGAGGAAATTTTATTCACGGTTAAAAATTGGAATTTAATAGATTTTAAGTGATGATTTTAAACTGGACAAGAAAATTCTGGATGCTAACTCTTTCTATCGAATGGAACACGATACGCGGCTCGACGCACGGCTCGCCTCGACGCACGGCTCGCGACGATTCGCTACCACGCTCACTCACTGTTTTCTCCCGACCTATCCTAATATTTTAACGCGCACTGATATAGCTGAAATAAAATTGACCGACACGAATATGTATTGTCCATGAAAATATTTTACCCTTTCAGGAGAATGAACAAACGTTGATAACTAAACATTGACAATTGAATATTCAGAAGAAATGAATGTTTGAGATGTAGATGATAAATTTTCCAAACTTACAATGTGATTTAAATGATTTTACCTCAGAATGAATGGTCGAATGATTCGATTGATAAATGAAGAATAACGATATCGAAATAAAACGTCCTTCCCAATCTGGATGAATATTCGAATCAGAATCGAATGATGACGATCGATTTCCGAAAATAACGTCCTTCCAAAATGCCGAATACTCGAATCAGAATCGAATGATGATGATCGATTCCCGGAGACGAACGTCCTTCCCAGATTTTAACGATGTAGATTGATGATTTCGATGATTAAATGATTTTCAGGAAGAATAAACTTGATTTCGATGGAACGATTCAGAAAGATATGAATGGTTTATTGAAGTCGGTTAAAATGAATACTGGCTCGAAAATTTTATGAGTTGATTTACAAGTTCTTTGTTAATGGCTACAAGTACAATACAAGATTGAGGTCTGTGCCCCGGAGAAGAAGTGCCGAATGGGCGGTGGGCGCGCGAATAAATAACCTCGGTGCCGGACACCCCCGCGTCACCGCTGTCACATACGCGCCTCGTCTCCCCACTCTCATCACCTGATTCCTTTCTTTGATTGACTAATTAAGTATTATCAATTTCGTAGTTACACAATAATTTTGACATCTTAATTTGTTATTACTTAAATTTTATCGCGGATTTGATGAACATACAAATTTGAATGAAAGCTGTACGAGCTTTCACTGCGAAGTTAACATTAGTTGACATACATTTTTATCTTAATATTTATCTGATTATTTCCCTGAATTTCGGCGTTAATGGTTATACATTTCTTCCCTATTTTCGTAATTTTCCATATTTTCCCTCGTTATTTGCTATTTGATTATTTATTGGTTATTTATTGTTTTTATATTTATTCCTTTTTCTTAATATTTTATTTAACTTCTATATTGAATGTTATCATGACGATATGACTTAATTTTCTTCCCTTACTTCTTGACTCTATTTTATTTCCTGAATCTATTATCAATTATATCCAAAAATGCTATGTCAATCCCGTGTATTCGTCCCTTAAACCTGATTTCCATTTAAATATGATACTCCTGGACTATAACGATGATCTAGCATTCATCGATATTCGCTGTCCAGGAGGTGCTGCATTCATTACGCCCGACGGTCGCTCTCAGCATCGTGCCTATCGTGACACGCGTCGTACAAGCAGGCCTATGTTCGACAACTGTGAGGAGCACTCCGCCGAAATCGTTATCTACATTTTTGCGCCTCAGGTTACCGACTCTCATACGGTTGACTAGCTTCGTACAATCACCTCTGCACATCAACCTATCTCACCTGAAGGCTAATTATTTTTACCAAATGGATGATTTCTCCATTTCGTATT
Organism: Exephanes ischioxanthus; assembly: GCA_958510785.1. Lineage (NCBI taxonomy): Eukaryota > Metazoa > Arthropoda > Insecta > Hymenoptera > Ichneumonidae > Exephanes > Exephanes ischioxanthus. The sequence goes on from OY294026.1 coordinate 15,255,812, forward strand.
TTATTTTTCTTATCGATACTTTGAACTCGACAAATTAAACAATGGCAATTTTTCCAATATTTATTTTTAGCGATTTAATATATTCCAAATATTTGGTTAATTAACCAATTGCCTGATGTAAATGTCCGAAATTTCCGGGAAAATTCACAGGACGTAACACTGGCAAACTAAAAAAAACAGCTGCGTCCCACTCTAAAACCGGCTTGACACTCCGGAAGGATGTCTGTACCTTCCGTCCAGTTTTGGAGTCTTTCTTTTATAATTTGGGTGAAAAGCTTCGTGATATTATTTACAAAAGCAATACCTCGGTAATTAAGTGGGTCCCTTTTGTCTCCCTTTCAATGTATCATGGTTAACATCACTTCGCTCCACGCGGGCGGGGGTTTTTCTGTTTCAAGAATCTTATTGAACAGTGAAAGCACAAGATTTAGCCTAGACGGCGGGAGTAGTTTGTAAAATTCGTTTTCTAGATTGTCGAGCCCCGGTGATTTTTGCGTTTTTTAGCTTGGCAACGTTTCGGCTTAACTCTACGTTTGTAATGGGCTTGTCCAGACAAGGGTGCCGCACGTCGAAAAATACCGAATTGTCATATGTTTTACTCGGGAAAGTGCGCTCATAAAAGTGTCCCCACTGGGCTACCGAAATGTACGACTCAGTGATTCCGCGGGGTTTGCATTTACTTTCCGTCTTCAAGAAATCAATCGAATTCTTCGTATCAGCAAATGTGTTTATGATTTCTTTATCGTATGCCTTTTTTTAGCCTTAGGTAATTTCGATATTTTTTTGAGCATTGTGGTAAGCTGCTTTTGTTGCGTCGTTAAAACCAGAGCCTAGGTATTCGTTTAAACATTGTTGAGTAGTCTTAATCGCACTAAAGCCCTCCCCATCGTACCACGGATTTTTTCTCGGGTTTCGCGCAGTTACGCTTCTCGTTGTTATAATTACTCCCGCATCTATCCCTGCTTTAAAAATTGCATCTCTCAGACTCTCATTTAGGTCCACTACCGTGCTGTCTTGCAGATTTATCACTCCTATGCCTAGCTGAAATTTGTCGCGAAAATCGGATTTATTGTTTTCAGTCCATTTCGAGTACGTCTTTGAGACGCCTTGAGCATCAGATTTTTTGTCCGGTTGGCTGCTTAATTTTATCGTCAGATAAAATATTACGGGAAAATGATCCGAGCCTGTTTCTGAGAAGTCGACTGCTAGGTCTTCGATATAGTTTAATCCGTTAATATTAGACCAAACCAGGTCGATCACGCTCTGTCCAACCCCGCTCGAAAAGGTGAACTTGGCAGGTTTGTCACTGTACGTTCTTCTATTTATACAAATAAAACCGTTTAAAGTCATGAAGTAAAAAAATTGTATGCCTTCTGGTGGAATAATATTGTGAAGTGTCTTTTTTTATGTAAGTTTGTCTCTTCAAGTAACTCCCCCGGAACCGCATCCAATTCTCCAATTCGAGCGTTGAAGTCCCCTCCTATTATTATTATCGCATCGGGGTATTTTCTATTTACATTATCGAGCGTGATCTGAAACAGTTCTAAAATTACCTCCATGTCGAGTTTCGACTTTAAATAAACGGTGCCTATTATTAGTCTTATTTTTTGTACATAGTGGCTTACGAATATCCAGCGTTCGGAGATGTCCACGATTTCTGGCTTACCGACCGTTTCACGCACGCATTGCCAACCCGCCGCTGCCCCGTCCTTGGGCCTTATCCTTTAGAGCGTCCGCCCAGGTTGCACAGAAATTATCGAATCGCTGCGGGAGCTTAGACGGCTTCATCGTTGCCCAGGTTTCCGAGACTCCGATGATGTAGGCTTTCCTCTTGTTCTCGAAGTTCAGGAGATTTTTTATGCCGTGGCAGTTCCAGAAGTCAATCTTGAGTCGTTTGTTGGGCCGATTTTTGAGGCATGAGGCTTTGCATTTTTGACATTTACTCTGGCCGCCGCATCTCTGTATGTTTTGCGGTTTTCAGATCGTTGTTCCTGAAGAGCGACGAGTTTGCCCAGTCCTTCATCCCACCTCATCCAAGTGTCGTTTATCAGGATTTTTTGGTGACCGACTTTGACCGTGTGGTTATTGTTTCTTTCAGCCCTACCGATGTCCCGTAGCTTTTTCTGGGTTGCCCGTTCTGTTAGATCGCTCTCAACATAAATCGTTTTGTTCCTTAGTACCCTCCTTTTGTTCTTCAGTATTTCGAGTTTCATTCCAAAGTTGTTTAGGCACGTGTGCACAATTTTCTTGAACGGACCAATAGCTTTCGCTGCGGTCACGGCGTCGGTGAGATCAAATTCCTTGGCTAAAAAGCCGTCGACTTCTTTTTTCAGATCGTTTGTCCTTGGGTCGAGTCCTTTGATCATGATGTTGTTCTTGCGGCTTGATTGGTCTTGATTTTCGAAATTACGAGCCAACGTATCGATTTGACGCGCCATCTCGTCGCTGAGTTTCGTCGGAGTGCTGCCGTTTAATGCACTGGCATTTTTTATCTTGGCTTCCAATTCTGACACCCGAATCTCCAGCGCAGTTTCTCTCTGAGAAGCCGGGAATTCTCCTTGATGCTGTTTCCGTTTTCAGTTCCTTGAAATTTTTCGCATTCTCTTGTCTCAGCGCAAGGTGTTCGCGCAGAATGTCGCTTAAGCCGGGATTTTGCACTGGTTTTATCGCCTCGAGGCGGACAGCCGTCGCAGAGGATTTTTCATTTTGGTCCGTTTCGTTGTTATTTCTTGTGCTGATGTAGCTGAGCTCGGTGGCGGCGTGCGTTTTGTCAGCGTGCTTCTCTTGGGAAATGTTTCTCCCAGGCTCGCTTCCCCCGAGTTATCACTGTCGATCTGGAAAAACATACGTTTACGTGCGTCTTTTTGTGTACTGTTTGGTGTAGATGAAGTACTGAACAGCGGTTTTTTGTTGGGACGGCCTCGCGAACGAGCTTTGCGAGAGCTTGTGTTGTTGTTTTCCTTTTCAGTGACAGGTGTCGATAACGAAGATCCCGATCTACTCAGCACAGGCCTTGGTGTGTTTCGGGTGCCTGCCTAGTGTTCTTGACCTTGATAGATCTCGCCCTCGTCGCCTTCAGTCAACGACATTCCTGGCGATAGCCGACCAAACTGTTTTAATCTAACACTTGTGCAGTGGGGTCATCGTCTTTAGGACACGATTTTACACCACAGTATTTGTTAACTTATTATCTGTGGTTGTTCTAGATGGGTTGCACTATCTGTTCCCAGGTTTTGGGCCAGTTTTACGATTATTCGCACCGACTTTAGCGGTGGATTACGAGTACTTTTTACCGACACTTGTTGTCGCTTTCGATGCCAACATGGCTCCCCCTAATATTAGTATATCTCAGAAAATAATAGTCACCCAAAAAATTCGTAGGAATATTAACTTTTTTATTTTGAATCAACTTTCGAATGATGTTAGAGCCATAATTTTCCCCATACGGGAAAGTCCATTTTTGGTAAAAAAAAAAAGTTAAAATAATTTTTTTCTACTAAAAACACACCTTCGATTCTGGTTCTAATTTTACGAGATATTTAGTATTTAGTATATTGTATGACGATTTTAAACAATAATTCTCAAAGTGGTATTTGCAATTTTTATGTACTAAAGAAATAAACAAATAAAAATTTAATTTGCATAGATTCGTATAAACTCGACTATTATCTAGATAAATGAAAGGGGTTTTGCCCGTAATCTGTGAATTTCATTCACATCGTTGGGGAACTTGTTTTGAAATAGAGGTTCTTTCAATAAATCTTGTTGGATGTGTTTCTCTCGTTTGTCCACTGCAAATTTGAACTTTTGCCGTTGGAATTAAATTTTTTATTTGTTTATTTTTTTAGTACGTAAAAATAGCAGGTACCACTTTGGGATTTTTTTCTCAGAATCTTCATATAATGCCAAATATCCTGTAAAATTGGGACCAGAATCAAAGGTGTGTTTGTAGTAGACAAAAATGATTTTTTTTTTTTCACGACACATGGACTTTCCCTTATCGGGAAAATCATGACTCTAACGTCATTCGAAAGTTGATGAAAAAAAAAAAAAGTTAATGTTCCTACGAATTATTTGAGTGACCAATATTTTGTGAGATATACGGATATTAAAAAAAAACGTAAATCCTAAAGGGCGCACTTTAAAAATCTAAGAAAAATCACAGAAGCACCTTTCAGGTGGTGCTGGCAACATACTGGCACAAACTGGCAAATGAAAAAAAAACATCTGAGAGGTCAACCGAAAAAAGTGGCCCAGTTGATAAAGAATGCCTCATAAACACTTTTCGTTCACAGAAATCAAAGTGGTATGACCGTACAGGAATATTAATGATTTTTTCGCTAAAAATTCTGTTTTTTTAGATAAATACATGCATAGAGGTTTTGGAAAAAAACATCACTTCTTCTGTATACTTCTCATCAAAAAGTATGATGACGCTATGATTTTCACCATCGTAAGTCTTCGGAGTCCAACGATACCAAGCATACCGGCCTCCGGCTGGACAAAAATCTTCCGAAAGACTTGCAAAGATTTGCGACCTCGTAATTAAGCGCAAATTTTTATTTTGGTGGCTTAAAAATATCTAATTTACAATATAATGTCGAGTATGTCAAGTACATAAAAATAAATGCAACTAATTCTTATTAATATTTTTTTTTCAGTCAACATTGAGGTAAAGAAAGCGATTTTAAGAGCATACGCCACAGTAAATGGGTAAAAACGTATGCATGCTTCGTGATTTTTTTTTCTCGGTAAATATATGCTTTATCGATTTAATTTTTTAAGGGGGCAAGGAGGATATACTAACGAACATTTAAGAATTTTTTATTTGTTTTTAATTGTTTTTTATCGGTAGGCGTAAAATATTTTTTCGAAAGTTCATTTGCGGTGGCTCTTATTTCGACATGTCATTTTATGTGAAACAACATTTTTCAATTGTTTCTCAACAAATTATATACAATGCGGTCCTTCACGAGAGAATAGTAAAATTTAAGAAATTGGCAAAATGGTGGCGTTTTGAAAACAAATCGATTGTTATCGATTTTTTACACTGATTCATTTTCGTAAATTATTTTTTATTATTTTTTTTCAAATATGAATCTGTCTAGGACTCTCGAGTCTGTAGAAGTAAATCGGGAAAAATGTTCATAAAAATCCATCAAGCCGTTTTCGGGATATCAGGGTCACCGATTTTGAAAATCACGTTTCGAGAAAAACCTGTTCAAAGTTCGGCCGGGCCGCTGCTCGAGCACTGTGCCACTTTCCACACAACGGTCTCTAACTTTCGTAATTCGATGAATATCGACATAGAAATTTAACCGAATATTCTTAACACTATAAACTATTAGAAAATTAAAAGAAATAAAAAAACGATTTTTTCGAAATTTTACTGTCGCGTATGCCCTTAATAGACACCTTCCTCTAAAGAGTGAGTGCCTAAAATGAGTGCCAAAGATACAAAACATAAGAAGAAAAATCCCAGTAATCAACGGCGAAAAAGAAAACCCTGTACAACACGGCGAAGAAATTGAGACTCTGCAGAGGGTTTTTTGTATGTACTTCATCAGATCAGAAGACGTGGCACTCCATATGCATTGTAAAGTTTCCATATCGAAGCCTTCGATCGTCGATGCAGTGTTGAAAATATTCTCAGTCAGCGAGTCCACCGTAGTATTCTATACCGTAGTATTCTAGGCTTGCGCGCAACTACTACACTACTTCAGCCCTGATGAAAAGATTTCTCTGACAATTTCTCTAAAAAAAACTCTAACCGGGCCGTTTGAATTATTTTCAGAGATATTCCGAAATTTTTCTCTGAGTTTCTCTGCGATTTGCTAAATATCTCTCCATTTTCTCAGCATTAACCTTCAGCAGTCACAATGTATCAAAGGAATTCAGAGTAGTGTCATGAAAAAAATGACTTTTTGGAAAAGCTATGATTTCCCTGGATGATGTTCATGCAGAGAATTTCAGAGAACTTGTGAGTTCTGTTTCAGATCTATTCATTCTGTTACTCGCTGTAAATCAGCGAAAGTTGGAGTTTCCCAGTTAAATATTCGTGAATATAGACAATTATTAACCAGAGAAAAACAACAAAGTTCATAGTACTTAAGCGAAGTCGGCTGAGAAAATCGGAGATTTTCCGAACAATCAGGAATATTTAGATTAAGAAAAATCTTTGACTTTTTCTGAAAAGTGCGAAACCTGAGATATTCAGTGAACTTTTCAGAGAAATTCCTAATAAATTTTCCGAGATTTGCAGATAAATTTTCAGACATATTGAGAGAAATATTTTCACCAGGGAGGTTGGTTGTTTAAATCGTTGATGCCATCAAGAATTTTAAGAACGCTTTTATCAAGCTCCATATTTGAACAACCGATCCCCCCGCCTTGGGGCTTCAGAATGGTAGTTTCAAATGCTACAATATCCTTCACAGAGGGCGAAGGGTCAGCCTGCTCCACCGAAGCCGGGCCAGCAGCTTTGCGAGAAGAAATAACGGTCGGCAGATCTCATGACTTGGGCGGACTGAATCTCTTTCTTCTTTTTATTACTCGATCGTATAGAGGGTCAAAAGAAAAGAGCTCAAAAGATCAGCATTAACCTTTTCCTTCGGATTCGGACCGCATCTTGAAACGACGTCCGCAAAGCTACTCAACGAAATATAGAGAAGCAGGTTAACTTCTTGTAACTTTTCCAAAAGCATGGGATTACGCATAATAATCGCCATTGCAGACTTGAAGCCCAGGATTTGATACGCCTTGACCTTCTTAATTCCCGTTTGGAAAATAAATTCTGGGCAATTTTGAGAAAGAGAGTCGTGATTCCCATTACAATTGATGCACGGGAGCTCTTCAGACGGACACTTGGTAACTGTCTGTGGGCCTCCATACCTACTACAAGTAATGTCCCCTTTGCACGGCTTCCGAAAGTGATTGAAACGGAGACACTGGAATCAGCGCTTGACTTTATAGACAAACGGTACAACAGGAAAACGCATTTTACAGATTTTTACCGACAGGGGGATTTGCTGGCCACTGCAATACAAATAATCGATCTCGTTTGAAACTGACTTTTGTCCTTCCTATTATGTCTAGTAATCCTTTCTGAGCGAAGGATGAGTACCGGAGATTAGAGACAACCCCCCGAGTAGTTGTCTTCCGCATGATTTGAAGGATGCTTCACACGTACATTACCAGCCAAAAGTGAGGTTCACTGAGAATTTTATGTGACTAAAGTTCGCAACGTTGCAGCAACAAAATGACCTCTGTCAATCATATATTGAATGTAGATAACCTACAAATTAACCTCGTATTTTAATATGAATTGAAATGGATGCAGATACAAGCCGCGTGCATGCTCAAAATAATTATGAAGCATCCTAGACAATTCACAGCTGGTTCCATACAAATGGTTGTGGTTCCATACAATTGAAACGATGGACTTGCGTTTCCACCGGATGTTCAAAGTCGATGAATTGTATATTCTTTTGCCAAACATTTACAAGTTGGATTTAACTCGATAATTATTGTTAATCATCCTCAAAAATATTTACCAAGTTTTGGTGCAGTGTGTTGTGCGGAGAATTTTTTATGGGACACCAACGATGGATTTGCCTTCCAACGGGATTTTCAAAGGCGATTAATTTTTTTTTTGCTAAACACTTACTACCTAGATTTGACTCGATAATTATTGTCAATCATCCTCGAAAATATTGACTAAGTTTTATGCGCGTCTATAGTCCGGAACCCTTTCAAGGAGCCAATAATGACGAGATCAAAAGTCAGCTGATCTTCAAAGCCCCTCAATTTTTTTTCGCCAAACATTTACGAGCTACATTTAACTCGATAATTATTGTCAATCATCTAGGAGCCATTAATGACGAGATTAAAAGTCAGCTGATCTTCAAAGCCCCTGTTTTTTTTTCGCCAAACATTTACGAGCTAGTTTTGGGGATGATCGACAATAATTATCGAGTCAAATCTAGCTCGTAAATGTTTGGCGAAAAAAAAATTAAGGGGCTTTGAAGATCAGCTGAATTTTAATCTCGTCCTTATTGGCTCCTAGAAAGGTTTCCGGGCTATAGACGCGCATAAAACTTGGTCAAATCTAGCTTGTAAGTGTTTAGCAAAAAAAAAATAATCGCCTTTGAAAATCCGATTGGAAGGCAAATCCATCGTTGGTGTCCCATAGAAAATTCTGCGCACAACACACTGCACCAAAACTTGGTAAACATTTTCGAGGATGATTAACAATAATTATCGAGTTAAATCCAACTTGTGAATGTTTGGCAAAAAAAAAAAATTAATCGACTTTGAACATCCGGTGGGAACGCAAGTCCATCTTTTCATTTGTATGGAACCACAACCATTTGTATGGAACCAGGTGTGAATTGACTAGGATGCTTCATAATTATTTTGAGCATGCACGCGACTTGTATCTACATCCATTTTAATTGATATTAAAATACGAGGTCAATTTGTAAGGTATCTACATTCAATATACGATTGACTGTTGAGGTAATTTCGTTGCTGCAACGTTGCGAAATTTAGTCACATATAATTTTAACACTTCCTAATGGTATGGAAATCTGAAAAAATCACCTGTGTAAAAGGTGCCAACAATAATTGCATAATAATTGCATAATAATAATGTCAAAAAATGATGGACAAATTGCTAAAAAAATTGTTTAACAAACATTCTGTAAACCTTTTTTTTCTTTTCAAATACATTCATTGATGTTCTGGAAGGCACATGAATTTTTTCAGACTTTTCTATCATTTTTTAATTTTTCGTTTTTGAAATTTTTTTCAGCTCATAACTGCGGAACGTTTGGCGCAATCGTTTGTGTGTACTGTAGAATCGTGATTCTGAATCATATGCGAAATTTGTACTCTACATCGATTTTTCAAATTTGCGACACAGAAAATTTTTAATGATACAAAATTCAGAAAAAAAATCGTATGAGTTCTAAAAATTAAGGAACTCATTTTAAATGAGAAAATAAGAAGTTGTCTAATTTTTTAAAATAATTTATTTTTCTAATCTATTCTTAATAATTTTTGGCATCATTATTATACAAAATAAAAGGTCTTGAAATAATTAATACGGCTGATTTTTTTCAGGTTTTTGGCATGTCGCGAAGTACAGAAATTTTGATCGTACTAAACTTTTGGTTTTGAATGTATGTGTGATACATCTTTAAAGGACGGGATTCATCCCGTCCTTATATAATTAAAATTATAGTAAAATTATAGTAAAATTATAGTAAAATTATAGTAAAATTATAGTAAAATTATAGTAAAATTATAGTATATTATAGGAAAATTAATAATAGTAAAATTATAGTAAAATTATAGTAAAATTATAGTAAAATTAAAATTATAGTAAAATTTGTAACTGTTTGACTATCGGCAAACCCCCGAAGCCTAGTCAAACCCGCGGCTATCAGCACTGAGTAAGAGAGCGCGGGGTGTAAGTGGCGCCATCCGACGAGATCGACCAGCGGCTGGATCGATAGCCGAGCGTCGCGCACGCGCAGGAACCAAGGACATCGAGGATGCGGAAGCACGGCGGCGCCGTTCGACGGAGCCACTACAGAAACGTACTCAAGGTCGAAGAAAGGCGAAAGCGTGGGAAAACCATCGCAGGTGATTGGCCAAAAGTGACGACACTGAAAAATCGCACGGCACCAAATCGCACGGCACCAACAGGTACACTATTAGCTCAGCGACTAATACCGGAAGTGCGTCACGGTAATATCGACCCGGCATTGGAGGACGAGGGGAGCTCCCCGCGAGTAACCAATAAGAAAATTAATAATCGGCCGATCGCACGCAAGCGCATGTCCGCCAAAAATATGCAAAATTCACAGGGAGGGAGGTGAAGATTTGCATATAAAAAGGCAACCCATCGACCATCGATCAATCAGTTCTTCGATCAGCAGTTCAACGATCTACCTTACCAGCGAACAACCCTCAAGGACTAACAGCGAAAAGTAAAAAGTAAGTACAAGTGAAATAAAAGTGAAAGAGTGCCGAATTGAACTTATAAATCTTCGAGGCAAGTGACTTATAAATTTCGTGCGAATTTTAGACCTATTAAAAATCGTGCAACACCGGACTTATACATTTTTGTGCCGAGTGGACATATAAATTGCGTGCCGAAAAAGGACTTATGAATTTTGTGTTGATTGGGGACTTATAAAATTGTCCGATCCGGAACTTATAAAAATTCGTGCCCGTTCGGACTTAGAACATTTGTGCCGAAGTCGGATGTATAACAATAAGGAGGAACGAGTCTGTCTAATAATCTCAAGTGACTGAGCCGCTAAACGAGACATTCGGAGTGAACGGGTAAAGTGACCAAAGTGACCGTCAGAAAAGCCTTAATGCCATGGAATAATTTTATAACGTCCCGGATATAGAAAAGTCACACACAGGAAACGTCATATCTCAATTTAAGCACCAATTCCAAATCGCGAGGTGAGCGAGCTGTCACTGTCGATCGCCGTGCCGTGACATCACAACAAGCTAGCCGAGCACAGCGGCCAGCGGGATTTCGCGACGACCGAGAAGCTGCCCGCACATGCGCAGTGCGGTAAACGCGCGAATAAATTCTGACGATTAAATATTCCGACCTCAAGCAATTAATCTATGCCATAAAAAAGTGAAATCAGATCTGAGTACCAGAATAATCTTCTTTCCAAATGTCGTTTCAATTGACATAATATTTTGGCAATAATAAATAAAATAAATTGAGTCAAAGAAGAGAAAGAATTGTAACCATATGAAAACTCGTCATTTTATAAATAAAAATGATTATTATTTCACTTGAAAAACGTCTCTGACACACTAACCCATAATTCCTAGACGCTCGAGTCCACGAATCCTTCCGTTTGAGTGCCCGTCCTTCTTAAGGAGGTGCGCAAATACGGAGAAATTATTGTACGAAGCATTTGCTCCTGTTACAAATTATAGTGTAATTAAAATTATAGTAAAATTATAGTGTAATTAAAATTATAGTGTCAAAATGTATGGCTCAAAGAGTTAATTAATGCCTACGGACTTGCCTTTTGAATTTAAAAGACATACATTTCCAGTGAAATTAGCTTTTGCAATTAACAAGTCCCAAGGACAATCATTCAAAGTCGTTGGGTTAAATGTATTAAATCCATGTTTTACACACCGACAACTTTATATTGGGTATTCCAGAGTGGAAAATGGAAAAAATGTATACATTTTAAGGTAGCTATGTCGCTTCGGGCTCATTTCGCATAAGTTCAAGAAAAATAACAGGAATTTTCAAATACTTCTCGATGGTATAAAAATCTAAAAAAATGCATGCATACTAAAGGTACTGAAAAGATGAATTTTGCATAATAATAATTCCAAAATGTTATTGACAAATTAATCAAAATTAATTGTTTAACAAATTACCCGGCAACGGAACATTTTTTAATGAAAATGATCCGTTCATTTTTCTGAATGCGTATGCAATTTTTCAGATTTTTCAACCACCTTTGATTGTTTTCTTTAGATGGAAAAAATGAGTGAAAAAACACAAAAATCAAATCTAATTGAAAAATCTGAAAAATTGCATACGCATTCAGAAAAATGAACGAATCATTTTGATTAAAAAATGTTCCGTTGCCGGGTAATTTGTTAACCAATTAATTTCATTAAGTTAGATTAATTTGTTAATAACATTTTGGAATTATTATTATGCAAAATTAATCTTTTCAGTACCTTTAGTATGCATGCATTTTTTCAGACTTTTATACCATCAAGAAGTACTTGCAATCAAATTGAATGTTAATTATTGTTGTGTACGGATGGCTGCTATACGCTTTTACATTCTTCAGCTGCTGGGCGCTGATAATTGTTGTATGCAAATGCATATGTGCGTCCATGTGGATGATTGAAATGTTTTCATTATCTGGCTGTTGGGCGCTGATGACAACTATGTATAAATGGCCGCGCTGCGCCATACTTGCTGTACACAATGAATAATTAACTGAGTGAGAATAGGCTTCATTAAAAAATATATGACTTGGGGTAGATGGCCTAATCGCCAGTGTATCAATAATCGATAGCGTGTGTTTCGATTATAGCATCCGGATCCATGAAAAAAATTGATATTCGATACATAACTAACGATTGTTGATTAGCGATCTGTTATTGGGATTTTAGTTGTTGGCGGGAGGGAGTGGGATTTTTACTTTGTTTTATTAAACAGACATCATAACGATCCCATGGGTGGGTCCTCTTGCAGCAACCTCCACGTGATGGGACCTGGGAAATTAATGCTGCGTTATGATTTACTGTAAAAATATTTAGCAACATCATGAACTAGCATTATCATCAGCATCATTAATTTGCAAACTGTAGTAATCCATATATGCATGGTCATATATGGATCAAATATGATTGATCATATCTGACCAGATAAGAGAAACGGCGAGATCTGATCATACATGAACATATCAAGAGACGCGGTAGCGTCTCGACGCGAAGTACTTAAAAAAAAGTTTTTAAGCGAGTTGACGAGACGCTACCAAGTATATATACTCCAAAATGCCGGAAGTGGATTCTTGCTTCTCGATTTTCTTGGAAACGAAGCACCGAATCGGAATTCTGACGACACTTTTTTCATATATATAAGACACAAGCTTTCCAACGCGCCCAGTTCCGATTATAACTTTGCGGTAGATGCTGAGATATAGGCATCGTGTCCCTCTTGAGGTCCGAAAATATTATAAAAACGTGACGTGACGTGACGTGACGTGACGTGACGTGACGTGACGTGACGTGACGTGACGTGACGTGACGTGACGTGACGTGACGTGACGTGACGTGACGTGACGTGACGTGACGTGACGTGACGTGACGTGACGTGACGTGACGTGACGTGACGTGACGTGACGTGACGTGACGTGACGTGACGTGACGTGACGTGACGTGACGTGACGTGACGTGACGTGACGTGACGTGACGTGACGTGACGTGACGTGACGTGACGTGACGTGACGTGACGTGACGTGACGTGACGTGACGTGACGTGACGTGACGTGACGTGACGTGACGTGACGTGACGTGACGTGACGTGACGTGACGTGACGTGACGTGACGTGACGTGACGTGACGTGACGTGACGTGACGTGACGTGACGTGACGTGACGTGACGTGACGTGACGTGACGTGACGTGACGTGACGTGACGTGACGTGACGTGACGTGACGTGACGTGACGTGACGTGACGTGACGTGACGTGACGTGACGTGACGTGACGTGACGTGACGTGACGTGACGTGACGTGACGTGACGTGACGTGACGTGACGTGACGTGACGTGACGTGACGTGACGTGACGTGACGTGACGTGACGTGACGTGACGTGACGCAGCGCACTTCGCGCTTCGGTTAATCGGTCGGCAAAACAAATTCTTCTTTGTTAAGAAAATAAGTGTGATATGTGATATATGGGATGTTCGGTTCGGAATGAAAAAAGGTGAATGTGTCCACTCGTATCGTGAATGAAAAATGAAAATAACTCGTGTAAAAAAATTGATTCATATTATTAAAAAAAAATAATAATAATAATGTGTTAAATGTGACTTTTTTAAAAGTTAATTCCTCGATCTTTTTATGACTAACCTATTTTCGAAGTTTCGTTTTAATTTTGCTCTTGTCAAAAATTGATATTTTAAAATATATTTGACAGAAAGATGGTTCAGTTTTTAAAAATAGAATCTACGCTCCGTCAGGAAAACATGAACTTATTTACCTCTGTTTGGATAGGTATCTAAACCAGGGAATAAATCTTTTACTGACGGAACTGGCAAACCATGGCCTTCGATATAAGTCCAAATAATACAGAGCGATGATTCTGTTTTTTTTTTTAAGAATTGAAGGTTCGCAGTGAAAATTTAAATTATTTATGTTTTTATATATACTTGTTGCATATAGTGGCGAAAGGCATATACAACTCCACATAAAGATGCCCTAGATGCTTTGGAACTTCAGACGCACTCTGACACACTGCGTCAAAATCAAAAGATGTCTTTATCCATTATGCGAGAGTGATAAGTTTTGTTTCAGCTACACATGATGAAAACCACCGTCTGATTCTCACGCAGCTGCCTTCAAAGGTCCAGAGCAGCAGGAGCAGGTACTCAAGGAGTCGAAGATGCCTTTCGTCACCATAAAATGTTACACGAATATATTTTACAGGAAAATGATTTGGTTTTTTCTGACCATACTTGGACAGATCTGATCAGATATGGTCGCATCTAAAAGATATTATTATGGCGACCATAGGTGAACAGATCTGATCAGATATGGTCACATCTAAAAAGATATTATTCTGGCGAAAAAATTGTTGAAAATAAATTTTAATCATGGGTTTTCCCGTGAAACAACATTTTTCAGGGACAAACCCATATTTGTAACGTAATGTGTGGAAAAAAAGAAGAAATAAATCAGTAAATAGGAATCGAACCCAGAGATATAGCGTGTTGAACCAAGTCACTTACCACACTGTCACGAAGACTTTCGTGTTAAAGAATCAAAATAACAAGTACATAAGGCACGCCTGAACAGTTTTCTTTTCAGACGATAATAAACGATAGTCTTTATGTTGCATGCGTAATGCTTAGAACATGTAAATTTCTTACCTTAACCAATACACATCATTCATGAGGATACGAAAATAAACTTGTTCAAATCTGATACCAGATAGCCGATATGATCAGATATGATCAGACATGATCAGATATTATCAGATATCATCAGACATCATCAAACATCATCAGACATCATCAGACATCATCAGACATCATCAGACATCATCAGACATCATCAGACATCATCAGACATCATCAGACATCATCAGACATCATCAGACATCATCAGACATCATCAGACATCATCAGACATCATCAGACATCATCAGACATCATCAGACATCATCAGACATCATCAGACATCATCAGACATCATCAGACATCATCAGACATCATCAGATATAATTTCTCATAAGTAGGACGTGATTATATATTATTAGATATAATTCATACATAATCAGATATTAATTTACATACATATAAGTAGATATGTTCATATATGATCAAATATGAATTCATATCTGAACAGAACTGATCATAATCATAATCATGCATGAATTTATATATGTTCAAATCTGACCGTATATGATCATATATTATCCGATCAGATCCATAGCTGATACAGATATGGACATATATGATCAGATGTGATAATTTCTTCGCCCAACGTTCTTTGGGCGTGATAATTTCAACGCCCAAAGAACGTGATTTTTTTTCGTAGTACAATACACAAAAAAGCGCATAGTTTAGATTACTTAATCGAAGAACCTTCATAAAGACTCTCGGGCACTCTTTGATCGAACCGTATCAGAAAGAACGATTCTTGATTGCGAATCTCCGACGTAACCTGCCCGTATGCATTTTGACGATCCCACTAGAGACGCCAGTTGCTGTACCGGTACCAGAGAGCAACGTATTTTGTCGAAGATGCCACTGTGGTGTCTGCGAGGAGCACCGAACTGTTCACTGCAACAATTGTGCCGCAGTCGAGTAAATGGGATTCGCCAAAACTTTCCCATACATTTTTTAGAATTATTATTATTATTTTTCGTTACCTACGATTTTTAAAGAAAAATAAATGTTAAAACCCATGCAAAAACCGATTTTGTTTGCGTTTTCATTGATTTTTTCCATGTTACAAGTTCTCGACTTTTTCCCATTTTCAGATGTCCAATTAAATATGGCGTGGAAGTTAGCAACGTTGCTAACTGTAAAAGTTCTAAAGTAGTTGTCGATAGGACCCATTTTCCGTACACTTAACCTATCTTTTCATGGCAATGAAAATATAATAATCGGGATTCCGTGTCCGATGAGTATCAGGGATAATGTTAATTATTTCTAAACGTTTCATGTAGGGTAAGGTTAATGAAATGTCATAGGAATAATAAAATATCATTAACAAAACATCACGAAAGCTCGACTCGCCGGTAATAATTTTTTTCTCAACGCACCAAGAGTCCTTGGAAGCTGCATTTTTTCTTACACTTTCAAAATATGTACTGAGGTGTCCACAAATTTTTAGAACGCCTTCAAAACTCCCGAAATAATTTTCGTTGTCGACAAGCTGGCTCATGTGAGGGTTATTATTTTTTTCCCAACGAACCAAGAGTCCTTGGAAGCTGATTTTTTTCTACACTTTCAAAATGTGTACTAATTTGTCCTCCATTTTTTTGAACGAGTTTGAACCTCCGGGAAGAATTTTCGTTCTCGATATGCTGGCTCATCTGAGGGCAATTATTTTTTTCTCACCGCACCAAGAGTCCTTGGAAGCTGATTTATTTCCCACACCTTCAACATGTGTACTGAGGTGTCCTCAATTTTTTTGAACGGTTTTGAATCTCCGCAAAGAATTTTCGTTCTTGACAAACTGGCTCATGTGAGGGTAATTATTTTTTTCTCACCGCACCAAGAATCCTTGGAAGCTGATTTTTTTTCTACACTATCAAAATGTGTACTGAGATGTTCTCAATTTTTTTGAACGCTTTTGAACATCCGAAAGAAAATTTCGCTTTCGATATACTGGCTCATCTGAGGGTAATTATTTTTTTCCCAACGAACCAAGAGTCCTTGGAAGCCGATTTTTTCCCTACACTTTCAAAATGTGTACTGAGGTGTCCTCAATACATATTTTGATGAGGTCTCCTCAGTACATATTTTGAAAGTGTAAGGAAAAATGCAGCTTCCAAGGACTCTTGGTGCTTTGAGAAACATTTTTTCTCAAACCACCAAGAGTCCTTGGAAGCTGCATTCTTACCAGCCAGTCGAGTTTTCGTGATGTTTTGTTAATGATATTTTATTATTCCTATGACATTTCATTAACCTTATCCTACATGAAACATTTAGAAATAATTAACATTATCCCTGATACTCATCGGGACACGGAATCCATATTATTATATTTTCATTGCCCTGAAAAGATAGGTTAAGTGTACGGTAAATGGGGCCTATCGACACCGACTTTAGAACTTTGACAGATGCCAACGAATTCGTTGCAGCAACGTTGCTAACTTCCACGCCATAATTAAATAGACTTTTTGAACGGAATACAATGGGACTAGTTTTGTCCTAATAGTGCGATGTGTCCCCTGTAAAATGGCGTTTGAACTTTGAAAATTGGACTATTCTTTTTAAAAACTACAATTTTTTCATAAAAAGTGCAGTTTTTGCACATTTTTTGTTACGTTTTGGACTTTAAGAATGATTTTCACCACCTGAACTTCCTTATGAAAATTCAATCTCTTCCTTATGAAAAAACAGGCGGCAAAACCCATCTACTGCTCATAGGACCCTTGTACGTAGAAGAAACGCGTGGGGTACGTATGTACCCCAGTTATGAGTTAAAAGGTAGACATTATATGCGAGCTTAAGGGATAAAATAAAAAATTTAATTTTTAAGTTTAATTTGTTCATCTGTTTTTCCGCATTTTGTTTGTGTAACGAATTCCAGAAAACTACAAAACGTCAAGCTTAAGAAAAATTTAAATTACGCTCGAGCTAAATGGGCGCTTGAGCGGATTGGGCGATCATAATGAGCTCGAGTTCGCTCGAGCGGAATATTTGCGAACTGAGTGATGGGCGCTCGACCATGATACCACTCGTGCACATCCCTAGATGCAACCAAGACTCTTTTACTCGACAGACCGGGTTTTTCAGTTACTCGAGATTTCGTTATACGGTTTCAAAAAAAATAAATAAAAAAATAAAGATATATTCTCTTCCGAGCTTTCAAATGCATCAACAATGAACAATATTCCTTCAGCCAATTAAAAACAAACGTTGCGACAACACACCCAGAAAAACAATTTATTTGCCGGCCACTGTTTATTTGGTTTAAGTAAAATATTTATTTGATTTAAATAAATATTTATTTCTTTTAAGTAACTATTTACTTAATTTAAATAAATGTTTATTTAAAACAAATAAATATTTTACTTAAACCAAATGAGTGGTGGCCGTCAAATAAATTATTTGTCTGGGTGCAAGGAGTATTCAGTCATGTTCATCGCAGACTCTGTCATCGCACACCTGGCAACTGCTATACTATCGTGTACCCGGCATCCCGAATCATAACCATAGTGATTAGCATATAACGGAAGCGTCCGATTGGCACCAAACTTGCTGAATATCAAGACGCGGTACCATATCGAGACAAGTACATTATTATTTTGTCAATGGAACAATATTGACGGTGAAAAATTCTTTTTGTTTAAATCAAAATTACCGTACGTGAACCAATCGGCACCGAACTTTATGAATATTGGTATTTCGGGGAAAACAATACTGTGAATAAAAAATTGTTATTCAATATTGTTTAAACAAATAATTGTCAAACATTAACCGATTCGCCCAGAACTTTGTAAATATTGTTATTTAGGCAAACAAAGAATATTGCCGGTAAACATTTGTTGCTAAATATTGGTTAAACTAAAAATGTCCGAAAATCCTTTGGCTAAGTCTCCCATTAGTTATCATTGAAATTCCCATCGATTACCATTAACTATTCGTTAAAGGCGATTGAATGGGGTTTCGCTAATGGTATAATTCCCTTTATACTACCATTTAATATACCATTCAATATGCCATTCAGTTTCCCATTCGTTGTATGGTATTTTTATACCGCTCGAATTCCTATTCGCGAGAAATAGACTATATATAATTATCCACTTTTCTACACTATCTAAATGATGTATTCCACCCGGTTTCGAACGGTCAAAAACTCTACCCTCTCCGAAAAGTTGTAATTTCACCACAATTCATGATTAATTACCGTTTGAGAGCATAGCTATCAAACGGGCGTCTCACCCATGGAAACAAAAATATGAGATCACTCTACACACTTGAGAGTATATTATGGAATTTTTTAAAGAAAAATTAAACATGACGTATTGGCAAAAAAAAAAATTATATTATGCCACAAGGGAGGAAGTGCGTTTTTTCACCGAGTGTGAAGTTTGATGCCCGAGCGAAGCAAGGGCAACAATTCACACGAGGTGAAAATGCACTTCCTCCCTTGTGGAATACGACATTTTTTTCCGATTTCGTTAAAATAACCACATTCCTTGCGTCGCAAAATCGTCATCTTCGTTAATGACCATTACTCCCCCCGGGAGTAATAGAGCTTCTAGCGGGAGTAATGAGCCCTATTACTCCCTAGGGAGTAATGAAATTGTACCGCGCATGCGCACATGTAATGTGACGCGGTTTTTTTTACCTCGTCACAAGAACGAGAACCACAAGTGCGAGTGCGAGCTGTCACACGCTCTCACGGCGCACAGTTCCACCTTCTCGGGCAATTCCGCGTGCTCAGTATAGAATTAGGCGAATTATTATTAATTTAAGCGAATCATTTTCATGTACAACTACTGCGAGGTAATCGAGAACGCCACTGAGGCACAGAGGAACGTTCTACCGGTTCGAGAGGTTATAACCGCACGATAAGGGCGATCTGCATGAGAAGCAGCATGATGCAGCTTGACGACACAGCTTCCCGTCCACACCGTCGGAAGGATATTTTCTCCCCTTGCACCAAGATACTCGTCACCCCAATAATGGGAAAAAACCCATCAACGATCATCAACGACCACCAGTGACGATCTATTTGGCTAAACCTTTTCGCCAAACCCTTTTCGTCGCTGTATCTGCGATAACGTCTCGGCTGACGGCTGCTATTCGAGAAATCTTCGCGCGTGCCGTACGAAAAGGCGTAATTGCGAGGCTGCCCTGCGAAGCGCCAGTTACCGGTGTGCCGGGTCGTGGGAATTAGCGTGGGCGCACGGAAGGTGCGGCCACCTTCCGTGCGCCCACCTTCCGCGCACCGCGCGACGGAAGGTTGTCGCGATCTCGATCGATGAGCGACAACCGTTTTTCGGGGATTCTCTCGCGAACTGTGTAGCGTGACGGTTTTGACGGCTCACTCTCGGACTACCGCCTTGCAATTCTACGCACCCGAGCAACAAGGGATTTGCGAGCTCCCTTCTCGTCTTTGGATTTTGTTTCTCGATACCGGTAAACCGTTCGCAACCGATTGTAAATTTTAATAGTTGGACGTTTAGTATCGCAATAGTTGTGCCTTTAGCATTCCTTATTGTATTTGCCGTAATTAACGTAAGACTCGGTCGCGGCGTCGGGCACCGTCTCAGGCTTTTCGGTTATTCGCACGCGTTGGATTAGAATCGCGTCGGGAAAGTATTAGACAGGCTCGCGTCGCCTGTGCGCAGCTTCTCGGCGGAATTGGCCGGGAATCGCGAGGGTTTCCATTTTGTGTGAGTGTATGTTTGTAAACGGCAAGACGTGCGGGTCTCTGCGCTGTTCTTTCGCGATTGATAAAATTTGAGGCTTCGGTCGACGGCAGCAGCTGTTCGACGGGCAAACGGCGATAGAAAAGCGAGAACCGCGGGAGTCCGTATCGCCCCGGCTTCTCCGAGTACGCCAAGATTTTTCAGTGCAATTTCGCCTGTACTCATTACCGGTCATTAAAAGAAACTCTCCTAATTTCGGATGTTTCCAGCGTAGGCAGACCCTCGCGTCGTCGCGCGCTCGAATTTCGTCGGCGAGCAAGTGTCCTTCTGACCTTGCCGCGCGACCGAGGAGACACACCGCCGATCGTCGTTTTCCGTGTCTTTTGTTATCGCTTATCGTTTGTGAGTGTGTGTGTGAGCCGACCGAAATTTAGTAGGGACTCAGGGATTTATCGATATTTATTTTATTCATCGCCATTCTTGTATTTCGCGTGTTTATGTTATATCATTAAATTTATTTGCACTAGGCAGTTTCTCTTGACGGTGAACTGAGTAGCCGCCGAGAGCTTAGCAGGGACTTGATGTACCGGGTAGCCCGTAAGTTCTGGATAAATTGGAGAAGAGATCGAGAGACTTTAATTTATTTTATTCTTGCTGATTTTGCTTAAATTCGATTTTCGTTCAATAAATGATTATTTTCGTCTCTCTCAATGCCGTGTTGTGATAATCGATTCCGTTTTCACTCAGCTCGAATTCACCGGACTGCCCTTCTACCATCCCCCCAAGGCTGCAGCTAGCCGAGCGCAACCTTATCCTTTCATTACCATCTTTGCCGATCGGGTCGCACACCGTGTGCGGATGGCGACCATGATTCCTAAAATATAAACCGATCGATGGACGGGGTTTGTGGTTAATTACCGGTAGTGGAGGTTTCAGGGATTTTGCCCTTCACCCGGAAATTTCTCTGACAGTTAATAATGATCATCGGTCAATAATAGGCTATTTTCCGCCCGTATTGCACGCAAGGAATGTGGTAATTTTAGCGCAGTCGAGAAAAATAGTACATTACTCCACGAGGGCGAAAAACGTTTTTCTAACGTTTTCGTGAGTTTGCAACACGAGCCCAAGGCGAGTGCTGTAATCACACGAGTTAGAAAAAGTGTTTCGCACGAGGGATGTACGAACTTTTAATCATAACGTGCAAAAATGGCGGTTTTACGCACGCGAAGCGGGCGGAAAAGTGGCCATTTCCGCACCGAGGGATGAAAAAATATATTAGTCTGTTTCTCATAGAAATGGACGTTTATTGCATTCAAAAAAATATAAAAAATGTTGTTTTCAAAAATTCACTTAAAACTACAACTTTTATGTCTCAAACGTTTTTTTGTGCGACTTATAATTTTTAAGATATAGGGGTTTTTAAAAAAAGTACAATTTTTTGATATCGCAAAAAAATGCGATCCAAAATTTCTGAAAAAAATTACAAAAACCCCTTGCAAATAATCATGAATTGTGGTGAAATCACAACTTTTTTGGAGAAGGTCGAGTTTTTGACCGTTCGAAACCAGATGGAATACCTCAAATATATGATAAATAAGAATAGCTGTAACGCTACCGAAAAATGTCTCCTATTATTCATAAATAATTTCGATCCTTAAGTTCACAGCTACTATTGGGGACTCATTTATCTGCAAATCATTACCGTTTATACCATTTAAGTGGAAGTTCCTACTGACCCACATAATTCCCCAGTGTTCGTCGACTCGATTCTCGTTCCTCGTGAATTATAAATAGTTAGACGTGCCATTAAAGATTCTCTAGCGTTTTACCGTTCGATTCAGTTCTCATTTATTCCGAATGGTTAGAAATACCATTTCAGCTGTCCCAGTTATGCTCCAATGGACTACCATTAATAACGAATGGAAAAGTACCAGTTGAATATTCCCAGGAAATTGCCATCGGTCTCCTACTGGTAACGAATGGGAAAATGAACCACTTAAATTTTTCCACGGATTTGCCAGTAGTGTCTCATTAAGAATGAATTGTAAAAAGTTCCTTTTCGATTTTACCCGTGAATTTCCATGAGGATTCCATTGTTTACCTTTCAATACCATTCATTACCATTTAACGCTCGAAGGAAAACGTTGCCAAGGGATGGACCCATTGACACAAAAATTGCCTAATATTGTTATTTAGACAAACGAACAATATTGCCGATAAAAAATCGTCAATAAATATTGTTTGAATGAAGAATCGACTAATATCAACCGATCAGTACAGAAATTGGCAAAGAATATTTAGGCAAAGAAACAATATTGCCAGTAAAAATTTGTTGCCAACAATGTTTAAACGAAAAATACCAATTATGTACAGAATAACACAAAAATTGGTCAATATTCTCATGAAGACAAACAAACAAAAAGCACAAAAACACCATAAATGGTAAAAAAAAACTTGATATACAGAGATGTTGTTCCATCTTTGTATAAAGTAGACAAATATTCAGTTAAAAAAGTTCAAGTACATTCATTTAAAAAAATTAACTCGGTTAAAGGTAATTCGTAGATAGTGACCATAAAGATTATGATCTGAAAGGTTAAAAGAAAAAAACTTTTCCGACCATACTTTTCTTCGAGTACTGATTTAACTCGTCAAGTTAGCTCCTCGTTTACGGCTGTACAAGTTTTTTATTTTTTTTAAGCTTTCAGTTCATAATCTTTATAGTCACGATCTACGAATTAGTTTTCACCAAGTTTACTTTAAAAACCGAATGTATACTTCTTACAAATTGGATTTAGCACATTTGACTGGCAATACATGTGAAGAGCGCTTTGTATTTGTCTACTTTATGCAAAGTTGGAACAACATCAAGTTCTTTGGACTATTTATGGTATTTTTGGGATTTAAATGTAACCTGTCTTAAGTTTTTTTCACCGTTTATCGTGTTTTTGTTTTGTATTTGTCAACTTTTTGCAAAGCGGGAACGATTTATGTAAAAGTACGCGGTCTCAAACTTTGTTTACACCATGTATGGTATTTTCAGGAGTTATTTTATTTTTTTGCTTACCTTTGGAAAATAAATAACTTTAACTGCTTTTTCAAATTCAAATTGCTCCCAGTTTTTTTGATACCTTTCTGTTTTATAACTTGAAAGGAGGTTCTTGGACAAAGTAGTTGCAGAACGATAGCGAACGTGTTTTGTTATTATCTTGTGTTTTGGCAATCTAAAATATTTCGTACTGTCAACACGAAGGAGCGTTGATTACAAGGTGAAATAAACTATTATTAACTTTGCTACAAGATCCTCGGGCAATAAATCCAATAGAGCTATTATATAGAATGCGCGGGTTACCCATTCGCTAGGTAGAGGTCGTAGGCGTAAACACTACTCGAACACTTGCCCCATTCGAAACAGGCGAATATTATCAAAACATAAAAAATTACTAAATGTAATAACGGTTTATAATTAACGATTATTTATTTGAACAATAAATTAGCACCAATTTTTTCCGATAATATTGTTCCTTTTCCTTTTACCAGAAATATTGTTTCTTTGCCTAAATGACAATATTGACCAATTTTTGTGTCAATCCGTCCGTTTTTGTCGATTCTTCATTTAAACAATAGTGTTCAACCATTTTTTACCAGCAATATTGTTCATGCATTTAAATAACAATAGTGGCCAATTTTTGAGTTATCATTTAAACAATCTTTGGCAAATAATTTTTCCCGCCAATAATGTTTCTTTGCGCAAATAATAATTGTGATATATGCGAAGCAACTCACGAATAAGCGCCCTCTTTAGCCGAGTCGCTACTCACCAAGATATCGCGAGAATGTAGGTCGAGCGCATACACACTTCAGTTACCCGCTGGTAGTTGAGTCGTACGCATCATTGTACTTTCCGATTATGTAATTATATTATAGTATATTATATCATTTCTTTGTTGCGGTAAACCGAGTTATTTATTCTGAGCCACCTTACCCCCAATGTATAACAATAATAGTGACCAATTTTTGTGTCAATCGGTCCGTATTCGGATATTTTTCATTTAAACAATATTGAGCAACGAATATTAACCGAGTATGTTGTTCCTGTGCTTAAATGACAATATTGATAAATTTTTGGGTCAACAGGTCAATATTCGGTCATTTTTCGGTTGAACATTATCTAGCAACAAATTTTTACCGGCAATATTGTTTCTTTGCCGAAATTACCAAATTTACCAATTTTTGTGCTAATCCGTTTATGTTTGTCGATGCTGCATTTAAACAATATTTATTAACAATTTGTTACCAGCAATATTGTTCTTTTGTCTTAATAACAATATAGGCCAATTTTTGTGTCAATTGGTTAATGTTCGAAAATCTTTCCTTTAAATAATATTTTGCAACAAACTTTTACGGGAAATCTGGTTTCTTTGCCTAAATAATAATATTAACCAAGTTTGGGGCTGAGCGGTTAATATTTGACAATTATTCATCTTAACAATGTTGAATAACAATGTTTTACTCGCAATATTGTTTTTTCCCGAATTAATAATATTCGTAAAGTTTGGTGGCAATTCGTGTACGGTGAATTTTTGATTAAACAATAATAAGCAATCATTTTTACTGGGTATATTGTTCCTTTGCCTAAAGGAAATTGTACTTGTCTATAAATGCTACCGCGTCTAGTGATAATCAGCAAGTTTGGTGCCAATCGGTCGCTTTCATTATGTGCTAATCACTATGGCTAAGATTCGGGATGCCGGGTACACCAAGGTATAGCATTTGGCAGGTGGCCGATGAACATGACTGAGTACTCCTTTTTGTCGCGATGCACGAACTTAGAATCAACGTTTATTTTGAATTGCCTGAAGGTATATTATGGTTTGACCATTCTGGTTTCACCATTATGGTTTTACCATTGTGATTTTACCATTATGGTTTTACCCATTGTGGTTTTACCCATTGTGGTTTTACCCATTGTGGTTTTACCCATTGTAGTTTTACCCATTGTGGTTTTACCCATTGTGGTTTTACCCATTGTGGTTTTACCCATTGTGGTTTTACCCATTGTGATTTTACCCATTGTGGTTTTACCCATTGTGGTCTGACCATTGTAGTCTGACCATTGTGGTCTGACGGTTTTACCATTACGGTTTTACCATGACGGTTTGAACATTACGGTTTGAACATTATCGTTGAATATTATCGTTGAATATTATCGTTGAATATTATCGTTGAATATTATCGTTGAATATTATCGTTGAATATTATCGTTGAATATTATCGTTGAATATTATCGTTGAATATTATCGTTGAATATTATCGTTGAATATTATCGTTGAATATTATCGTTGAATATTATCGTTGAATATTATCGTTGAATATTATCGTTGAATATTATCGTTGAATATTATCGTTGAATATTATCGTTGAATATTATCGTTGAATATTATCGTTGAATATTATCGTTGAATATTATCGTTGAATATTATCGTTGAATATTATCGTTGAATATTATCGTTGAATATTATCGTTGAATATTATCGTTGAATATTATCGTTGAATATTATCGTTGAATATTATCGTTGAATATTATCGTTGAATATTATCGTTGAATATTATCGTTGAATATTATCGTTGAATATTATCGTTGAATATTATCGTTGAATATTATCGTTGAATATTATCGTTGAATATTATCGTTGAATATTATCGTTGATTATTATCGTTAGACAATATTTCTATGCAACAATGCGCGGAATCTTAAAATCATATTGATTTTTAAAAACCTTAAAACAAAGTCTCGACTAGTCGAAACGCTTGGTCTGTCGAGTAAAAGAATCTTGATTGCGTCAGTCTGCGCTCAGTCAGTGTGTAAATGTACTTATCTCAAGGCGTCGCCGCGTCTCTTGATATTGGCGGTAAAAATATTGTTGATAAATATTGTTTCAAAGAAGAGTCGACAAATATCAGTCGATTAGCACCAAACTTAGTACCTGGAGACACGCAAACAATATTGCCGGTAAAAAGGAAAAAGGACCAATATAATCGGAAAACATTATTGCTCAATTATTATTCAAATTCAAAATTGCCGATTATAAACCGACAGCACATTTGGTAATTTAAAAAAAAATAATATTCGCTTATCTCCTATGACGCAAGTGTTCGAGTAGTGTTTACGCCAACCCGCCCCCCCCCCCCCCCCACCCCCCCCCCCCCCCCCCCAGCGAATGAGTGGTAACTCTGCCCATTCTATGTAGTACTTTTTTTATGTTATAAATCAGAACAGTATAAAAAACTTGGACCGAGTTACATTTGAAGAGGCCGTTCAGTTTTTTATTTTACAAAGGTGAACATTTGCAAAAAGATATTGTATAACTCCCAAAAATACATGGTAAAAAACTTGAGACAAGTACATTTAAACCCCAAAAACACCATAAATGGTCCAAAAAACTTGACGTACATAAATGTTGTTCTAACTTTACAAAAATCAAAAATTTAAAAAAACTCCCCACTGCAAAAACATTAGTCCTTATTTTTAAAAAAATTGTAAAACAAAAAAAGTACAAAAAAAATGGTTCATAAAAAAGTAACTTCAAAAAAGATGAAATAATTCATGTATGTAACATTTATTAATATTGTCAGTAAATAACAATACTAATAATTAATAATAAAGAATAATCGCAAAATTAATTAATGGTGATTATATCAATTCGTTACTAATTCGCTACAGTCGGGAGACGGCTTCTGAACGACAAATTTATATAAAATATGATAATATTCTGCTACCAAGTTTATTTGTGTGGATTATAGAACTGTGTTCGGAAGCCGTCTCCCGACTGCAGCGAATTAGTAACGAATTGATATAATCACCATTAATTAATTTTGCGATTATTCTTTATTATTAATTATTAGTATTGTTATTTACTGACAATATTAATAAATTTTACATACATGAATTATTTCATCTTTTTTGAAGTTACTTTTTTATGAACCATTTTTTTTGTACTTTTTTTGTTTTACAATTTTTTTAAAAATAAGGACTAATGTTTTTGCAGTCGGGAGTTTTTTAAAATTTTTAATTTTTTTTTATTTTATTTTATCCTTTTTGAATTCTATCGTCTGTACAATTCTCCGATACTATTTTCTATGTGACTTTTTTTTCCACTACAATTTTTTAGGTGTCGTTCCTGTGCAATACCATTTCTTATGCGTCATTCTTCTCTGATAAAATGTTCGATGTGTTTCTCCTCCCCGATATAGATTTCTAAATGTTGTATCTCTCCGATACAATTTTCAATGTCTCGTTCCTCTCCGATACAACATTTATAAAGTAAACGAAGAAGAACGGTACATAGAGACATTGAAAATTGTACAGACGATAGAATTCAAAAAGGATAAAATAAAATAAAAAAAAATTAAAAATTTTAAAAAACTCCCGACTGCAAAAACATTAGTCCTTATTTTTAAAAAAATTGTAAAACAAAAAAAGTACAAAAAAAATGGTTCATAAAAAAGTAACTTCAAAAAAGATGAAATAATTCATGTATGTAACATTTATTAATATTGTCAGTAAATAACAATACTAATAATTAAATGTACCCCACGCGTTTCTTCGATGTACATGGGTCCTATGAGCATGAAACGGGTTTTGCACCACATGAATTTGTTCATTTTTTCATAAGGAAGAGAATGGTATGCAGCAAATTTAATTTTTTTAAAGTTTAGAGGGTGAAAATCATCCCTAAAGTTCAAAACGTAACGAAAATTGGTAAAAACCGCACTTTTTGTGGAAAAAAGTGCAGTTTTTTAAAAAATGCTTTGATTTTTAAATTTCAAACGCCGTTTATAAGGGACACATCAGGCTAATAGGAAAAAAAAAGTCCCATTCTAGTTCTTTCAAAAAGTCTATTTATTTGTTCATCTGAAAATGGGGCAAAGTCAAAAGCTTGTAACATGGAAAAAATCAATGAAAACAGAATCGAAGTTGGTTTTTCATAGGTTTTAACATTTATTTTTCTTGAATCATTGTAGATAATTAAGGATAATGATAAGTATTATATAAAATTATAAAATTATAAAAAACTATAAAATTATAAAAATTGAAAACATAAAAATAAAATGCCGACTATATACGGCCAAATTATATAATAACAACTTACATTCGACAGTTCTAACAAAAGAAAAATATCACTTACATAAAACTCTAATGGGAACTCCTGACTGGGGTATTTTCTAACCCCAAGCGCGATGCGTTAGCGCCCTTTGCGACAGCAACTGAGGCTACTACGGGTCTCCGCATATCGTCAGATCATGGAACTAAATTATCGTGGAAGTCCCGATAATATCAATTTCTACTTTAGAAGCGAGGTTCTTTCAATAAAGCTTGTTGGATGTGTTTCCCTCGTTTGCCTTCTGCTATATGAATTAAATTTTTTATTTCTTTATTCTTTTAGTACGTAGGAATCGCAGGTACCACTTTGGGATTTTTTTCTCAGAATCTTCATACAATGCCAAATATCCTGTAAAATTGGAACCAGAATCGACAGTGTGTTTTTAGTAGAAAAAAATAATTTGAACCTTTTTTTACGAAAAATGGGTTTTCGCGTATCGGGAAAATTATGACTCTACCATCCTTCAAAAGTTAATGAATAATAAAAACGTTAATTTTTCTACGAATTTTTTGAGTGTCCAATATTTTCTGAGATATACTGATATAAAAAAATATAAATCCTGAACGGTGCACTTTAAAAATCCTTTTAAAAAACCACAGAAGCCGCTCTCAAGTATTATTATAAACTGGTAAATTAAAAAAAAAACATCCGAGAGGTCAACCGGGAAAAGTCGCTCGGTTGATAAAGAAAGACTCGACATTGGATAATAATAGTTGGTAGCGACTCGGTTACAAAACTCACTTATAAAACACCGTTTTAAAAAATCCTCTTGATACAGTCAGTGGTTTAGTGACCATGTTCACATGTCAAATTGTCGTATACAACGCGCCAAGTAGAGCTGGCTAAGTATCACTGCCGGACTAGTTACTTTTACAATCTGACTCATGAAATATTGAGTCTTCAACTCACGATCTGTATTATCACAATACGATAGACTTTTCACAATATGCCAATTAAAAAAATTTCATTGGTTTGTCACAAACATGCTTGGAAGTCTTCCATTTATTAGATTACTTTTTGTAAAGACATTGTGAATTATGTGTTACGAAATGTACTTGTCTCATATTGTTGTACACCATTTATGGTGTCTTTTGTAGATAATATATAGCCGAGAAACAGTGAAAGGATTATTGTGTGATTGGACTGTCTGTTTTGAGAGCATCTTAAGGTCGCTATGTCGCTTCGGGCCCATTTCGCATAAGAGCCCGAGAAAAATAAGAGAAAATTGCAAACAGTTCTCGATAGTATAAAAGTCTGAAAAATGTACATACTAAAGGTACGGAAAAGATTAATTTTGCATAATAAAAGTTCCAAAATGTTATTAACAAATTAATCAAAAAAATTGAAATTTTCATGTGGCTTTCTCATAAAAGCTGCAAATTGACATTTTCATATGACCTTCTCATAATGTTCCTTTATTTGCGAAGCTTCTTCTATGAGGAAGCATTTTCTGTATTGTTGGCTTCCTCATAGAGAAAGCTTCGCAAATAAAGGAGCATTATGAGAAGGCCATATGAAAATTTCAATTTTCAACTTTTATGAGGAAGCGATATGAAAATTTTTGTTTTCAACTTCTTTTAACGTCAACGACGTATTTGCCTTTTATCCAAAACGACTGGCCGTTTCAGGTTCAGCGTGAAAAAATACACCGATGTCTTCGCTTGGTCAGATCCGTGCACCTACTTCAATTAACGAAAATACAGAGTTTTGGAAAAAGATTTTTTTTTTAAATGATTAAGTCAATTATCCAATATTCACCGTTTTGTGGCCACGTCCAATGTATTTTTCCCCCACCGATGACGAGTCTCCGAATTATTTTACTCCTAGGGCGACGCTTGATACATAAACTCGTGTCGGACAAAAAATACAACTTTGCAAAAAAAAAAAAACGAAAAATGTCAAATTCTCATAAAAATTAAACGATTAGATTAATTTTTGCCAAATTTAATACCAAACATTGTACAGTATTAGTCCATTCCCGTTTTAAATTTTAGATCGATACCTCCAAGTTTACTCAAATTAGACCATTTTTAGTCATTTTTCAAAAAACTCAAAAAACTCAATAGCCCATATAATCTTATAACTTCGATGGATTTCGACCAAATTCAATACCACAGGTCTTTGATTAAATTAGTATATTTATGTGCAGTGTTAGGACGATTGCTCCGAATTTACGAAAGTTAGTCACCATAGAGAATAGAGAGTCTATGGTAGAGTTAGCTACCATAGAGAATTTCCAAAAAATTGAAAATCACATAAAATCTTCAATTGGGCCTCAATGTTCACGAAAATAGCACTGAACGAAGCGACGTGATCGCTCTACTAGTGTACCAAATTTCAACTCGCTGTCTCAAGACATTTCCGAGTTATAGTCTTTTTAAACGATGCAACTCTGTCACACGCACGCACGCACGCACGCACGCACGCACGCACGCACGCACGCACGCACGCACGCACGCACACACACATACATCCGGACGCCAGCTAAAAATCATATTTCTCGACGTTTTAGAGTATTTTAAGTATTTTGACATCAAGATCTCAATTTTTTTACGAGAAAATAATTGTTTAACAATTACCCGGCAACGAACCTTTTTTTATGAAATTGATTCGTTCATTTTTCTGAATACGTATGAATTCTTTCAGATTTTTCAATTAGCTTTAATTTTTTTATATGGAAAAAATGTGTAAAAAAACACAAAAATCAAAACTAATTAAAAAATCTGAAAAAATTCATACGTATTCAGAAAAATGAACGAACCATTTTCATTAAAAAAAGTTGATCTGCCGGGTAATTTGTTAAACAATTAATTTTTTGATTAATTTGTTGATAACATTTTGGAGTTATTATTATGCAAAATTAATATTTTCAGTACCTTTAATATTCATGAATTGTTTCAGATTTTTATACCATCAAGAAGTGCTTGCAATTTTCTCTTACTTTTCTCGAACTTATGGGAAATGGGCGCGAAGCGACATAGGTACCTTAAAGATGGATCACGCATACATTTCCAACCAAAAGTTCAGTACGTCGCGACATGCCAAAAATCTGAAAATAATCAGTCGTATTAATTATGTCAGTACCTTTCGTAGTTATGGCCTTAAAATTAATTCAAAAACGGAAAATTCAAAAATGATAGAAAATTCGGAAAAAATTCATGTGGCTTCTAAAAAATCAATGAATCCATTTCAACAGGGGAAAAAAAGGTTTACTGATTATTTGTTGAACCGTTTTTTAGTGATTTGTTAATAACTTTATTTCAGTCGGTGGGAATCTCACTTTTGGCTGGGAATGTACTTGTGAAGCATTCTTAACGAAACTTGTAACGATAAAAATATTGCCTTTCCTAGTCCGTTCTTTTGATGTAATGTCAGTTTATTTGTGTTCCATGGGCGCACCAAGTATTTTCTTGTTTTTCTTATTTTATTTTTGCGTAAAATATATAGTGTTGGAATAGTAAGCGGCTTACATCCGCGTATAACGGGTCCGTTAGTGGCTCGGTTTGAAGAGCGCGGCGCTCGTGTCGCTTCCACTCCCTCGCGGCTCTTGTCGTAAGAGTCAGTCGTTGCCGAACCGCCGTGGCGGTCGATGTACGAAATACACGTGTATACGAGTGCTAGAATAAAGACTGTTTACAAAACCTTTTTTTATTCATCTCCCGAAGCACACCTCTGATTCCCCGAAAAATGTTAATAATCCAGCATATAGAAAGACAACAATGGTTCTTTTTTTAAATTGTTATAAAGAAAAAGAATGTTGGCTACATAACTACTACATGAAATATATACACTTAAATATAAATGTTCATACTACTTGACTCATATGATTTAATATATTTTCGATTTACTTTTTAAAGAGATTGTAACGATAAATATTTTTCTTTTTTAACTCCCGACTGCCCGCTAGGGCAAAAAGACGGGAGTTATGCGTTTCATGGCGATCACGGGACTTTGCGCGTTTCCTTGGTATTCAGTGTTCTTCGAATCGACAAAGAATCTCTTCACAAAATTTGGTAAGTAGTTTCTTTGAATCATGGCCTGTGTCTTTTTTCAGGTTTTGTTATGATGCGATGCGATTTCACAGAGATAAAGACTTTTCCGAAAAAATTATGTTTGTCCATATCAAAATTTCATCGAGATATGCCACCATCTTTTGCCTTCTTACCGTGTATCGCAGCCAATTCTACAGCGACTCGATGCGCGATCTCCCGAGCATTTTCGGTTTCGCTACGAATCAGCTGTCAACACTATATACCTCCTGTGATTTTTGGTTGTTGTTGTTATTATTTTACATTATCGATGTTTAGTGCGTGATCAGTGTGACGTTAATTTTTTTTCCTATCGAAAAAATACTATTTTAAATATATTTTTTTTTATAAATAAGAGGTTATGACAAATGTGAGCTGAAAGTGAAAGTCAGTTATGATAATTTTTTAAAATGTATTGTATGCATGCTGGGCAATGTTTTGAATGCAGATATGCCCTATGTAAATAAAAACTCAAAACGAAGGTTATACGTATGGTGAAATAGGCCAAAGAGCAGTAGTCGCAGATGATTTTTGTAGTACCAGCAAGCTGCGCACTATAAATCTGAACCAATTTTATACATCCATCGCTTGAATCATATATTGGACTCGGATCATATATTTTTTTAATTTTATTATTCATATTAAAGGTCTCATTATTATAATCAGCTGACATTACATTACATTACATTACATTACATTACATTACATTACATTTAGCTCCCATTGTACATAATATTATTTTTTCGTTCATTACTCATAAATTAGATTATCGTCGGTCCATTTCCTGCATCCCTACTATTGTCAAAGAAAATTATAATGCTTTAAAATATGCATACAAAAAATCGTATAAAAAAGGGTGAAAAAAATCTTACAACAAAGTGCATGCTTACAAAAGATATGCAGTAAACTCCAAAAAGCATGAAATTAAACAAAAATTAAAATTTTTTAAAAAACTCCTGACTGTGAAAAATGACTGAATGAAAAAAAGTACATAAAAAAATATATTTGTAAGAAAAGTACAAATAAAAATGAAAACGACAAAAAAAATATTACAAAAAAAACTTAAAAAAGGATGAAATAATTAATGCGGCAACGATAACTAATATTGTCAATAAACAATAATAGCAGTAATTAACAATAAAGAATGATAGCATAATTAATTAATCGTAACTATATTAATTCATTGATAATCTTCGCTACAGTCGGGAGACGTCTTCCCTCACAACGCGCTACTGGGAGACGTCTCCCGACTGTAGCGAAGATTATCAATGAATTAATATAGTTACGATTAATTAATTATGTTATCATTCAAAATTGTTAATTACTGCTATTATTGTTTATTGACAATATTAGTTATTGTTGCCGCATTAATTATTTCATCCTTTTCGAAGTTTCTTTTTTATGAACCATTTTTTTAAGAAAAAAAAATTCTAAGTCTTTGGCGTACCAGTTTTACTTTTATGGAAAAAAGTATACAGCATAACGACGCTGTTATTATCTGTACTCAACTCCATGCAATAAATCAAGGCGACCCCAGCCTGAATTAACAATACCTGACGTCAAAATAAACAATAGGACCATTTAACTGTACTGGGACGCGCTTCAGGCGCGTCCCAGTACAGTATAGTTAAATCCCGTCACAAGGCGGTAGGAAGAGGGTAGAAGGACATGCGACCCCGCCCAACGTTATCGATGGTCTCGATGGTCACTATTCGAAAAATCGAACCTTTCTACGAAATTTCTCCGAAATCTCACGTTTTGGTTACGAAAAACTATGGAGACAATAAAACAAGCGAGAGCTCATAAGTCATTTTCGGCTACTACCGTGGATATCGCCTCATGAAAATGAACCATTGATCATGAAATGGTTACCACTGAATCGGAATAGTTACCATCGAATCCGAATGGTTACCATTGAATCCGAATGGTTACCATCGAATCCGAATGGCTACCATCAAATCCGAATGGTTACCATCGAATCCGAATGGTTGCCATTGAATCCGAATGGTTACCATTGAATCTGAATGGTTACCATTGAATCCTAATGGTATTATATTGCAACCGGACACCCCTTCGATGACCGCCTCCTACCCCAGGCGTGGGTGGTAGAGGTGCGATTAGGACGCGGGTGACCTCCCTTGTACCTCTCCTTGATAGAGAGGTACAAGGGAGGGAGGGGGGAGGTAATTGGGGTATATCGAAAAAATCAAAAAAATATGTATCTAAATCTCAAAAAAAAAAAAAAAAATCGAAAAGAAATCCAATCAAACCAGCCAAGTAGTAGTACATACAAAAAAACTCTTCAAAAAATATGTTTAGCAAAACAATCTAAAAAAAAAAAATACAAGATGTAAAAAATCTTGACAAAAAAAAAAAATTGGCGTGCCAGTTTTTTTTTTACAACAGCTGTTGTACATCTGTAATAACTGCAGTAACTGTAATTGTAAAAAAAACTGGCACGCCAAGTTTTTTTTTGTCAAGATTTTTTGCATCTTGTATTTTTTTTTTTTAGATTGTTTTGCGAAACATATTTTTTGAAGAGTTTTTTTGTATGTACTACTACTTGGCTGGTTTGATTGGATTTCTTTTCGATTTTTTTTTTTTTTTTTTACATTTAGATACATATTTTTTTGATTTTTTTTAAATTGCTTTGATGAACGTCTTTTCGAAAGAATTTTTTTGTTAAGAGACTGTTTTTATAAACATCTGTTTGGGCAATTTTTTTTTTTTTTTTTTTTTATAAACATTTTTTCAGAACGAGAATACAATTTTTAAGTACTTGGCGTACCCTTTTACTTTTTTTTTTAAAAGTATTTTTTGCTTTGATTTCACCTATTTTTGACATCCAGTCATGTTGTTTGATTTATTATTACAAACATACAGCGAATAAACCGAATCATCTTCCTGTAAAATATATTCGTGTACCATTTTATGGTGACGAAAGGCATGTTCGACACCTTGAGTAGCTGCTCCTGATCTGGGCCTTCGAAAACAGCTGCGTCAGGATCAGAAGATAGATTTCATCATGCATAGCTAAAAAAAACTTAACTCTCTCGCATGATGGATAAAGACATCTTTTGATGCTGACGCAGTGCGTCTGAAGTTCTAGAGCATCGATGGAATCTCTCTCATATGTGGAGCTGGCATTGCCTTTCACCACTATATGCAAAAATTATATATATAATAAATTATAAATTTTCACTCCGAGCCTTCAATTATACATCGACAGGGGAGAAATATCTTAAATAGAATGCCAGCTCTATCAAGAAAAGATTTATCGGTTTGGGTAAATGTAAAAATAAGGTCATGTTTTGCTGACGGAGCATAGATTCCATTAAAAAAAAAAAAACTAAATCATCTTCCTGTAAAATAAAAATATATTTGTGAAACATTTTATGGTGACAAAACGCACCTCCGACTCTTAAAGCAGTTGTTGCTCTTCATGCTCTTGATGCTCTGGACCTTCGAAGGCAGCTGCGTCAGGATCAGGAGGTGGTTTTCATCATACGTAGCAAAAAAAAAACTTAACTCTCTGCCACGATGGGTAAAGACATCCTGACGCAGTCCCTCTGAAATTCCAGAGCATCGAGGACATCTGTGTGGAGCTAGAGAGGCTTTTCGGCACTATATGGAATAGGTGTATACATACACATAAATTATAAATGTTCACTGCGAGCCTTTAATTATATATTTTCTTCATATCATTCCCATCGCCAGGGGGAAATGTCTCAAATAGAATGTCAGCTCCGTCAGGAAAAGATTTATTCATTGGTTTGGGTAGGTGAATAAGTTCATGTTTTGCTGACGGAGCATAGATTCCACTTTTAAAAAACTGAACCGTCTTCTGGTCAAGTATTTTATATTTCAAAAGCAAAAACAAAACGAAACGTCAAAATTAGGTTAGTCATAAAAAGATCGAGGAAAAATTAACTTTACACGTCCGACATATAATTCAAAAATTTAATACTATATTTATTAATATTATCAGATTAGATGTATTTATGGGGGTTTTTATCGACGGTTTTCAATTTTTTTTACACGAAAGTTATTTTTTTATTGACACTTATTATGCACAATTTTTCACGACACTCTCACATTTTTTTAACGCAAAAATATTTTGATTTCTTTAAATCACATATCACATATCACATAATCACAAGTTTGTTTCCCTAATTTTCAGCACAAATGTTCATCATGTGAAAAAAAATATATTTTGCCGATTGATATACTCGGGTATGATTTCTGAAACGCAGCCCAGGAATCGAAAGGCAAGCCAGCTGGCCCGGCGGACGCATGCGCAGTAGACGCGATCACATCACATCACATCACATCACATCACATCACATCACATCACATCACATCACATCACATCACATCACATCACATCACATCACATTTTATAATATTTTCGGACCTCGAGAGGGACACGATGCCGATATCTCAACATCTACCGAACAGTTATAATCGTAACAGGGCGCGTTCGAAAGCTTGTGTCCTATATATATGATAAAAGTGTTTTTGGAATTCCGATCCGATGCTTCGTTTTCGAGAAAATCGAGCTGCAAGAATCCACTTCCGGCATTTTGAAGTAGGTTACTTGGTAGCGTCTCGTCAACTCGCTTAAAAAACTTTTTTTTAAGTACTTGGCGTCGAGACGCTACCGCGTCTCTTGATCCCAATTACTTTGCAGGTTCTTTCTAATGTATGATGTTGCCGTGTGCCAGAGGCCTCGAACGGTCCGGTCGCCAGGTGTTTTAAACTAACAAACACTAAGTTAGATTATTTTTCAATTATTGTTTATTTATTGAACACACACAAAGTCCTCCGCAATTCAGAGTTATTCCGTTGACGTACAACGATGAACACATTCGCAGTTGCCATGTTATGATTAGAGTAATTGCTTATGATTATTAATTATTCGTAATTCCGAATAAATTTACTGGTACACTTTCGGGGCACGAGCCGGATCAACTAGCTGGTACTATTCCCGAAAATAACGCGGATGTCAGAGATGCGACGCGTGGATTGATATCGGCTGAGTACCGCTGCGTCGCGCCGTACTAATGTACGCGACTGTACGCTGCTAGCGAGTGATCCCACCTCGAGATACGGTCCGCAATATATGGGGCGGCCGGGGAATCCCCCTCTCTGTATTTTCATTTGTTTAAATAATGTTCAATGTTTTCCTACATGTTACCACGTGCCACAGATAATTAGCGCGTGATGTTTTTAATGATTTTTTCTTGAAATTGTTATAAACAAAAAACTTTTTTATTAACAAACTTAGCAACAAATTTTTATATTCAAATAATTTTTCCGGTTAAATTAACACGTTATGCCAAGTTTGGGCCCTTTTGACCCATAAACAAAGAAACTCCTTTATAAACAATTATATAAACAATTTATGGTTATATTCTCTTTTTTTAGGCCCGATAATGCTTGGACCCCAAATTTGGGCCCAGTCCGTCCATAAATGCATAAACTTTTGTTTAAACGATTTTAGTAACAAATTGTTGTCATATTCCTTGTCCTTGGTTTCGACAATGCATGTCTTCCAAATTTGTACTTTTATGGACCAAAAATATAGGAACTTTGTCATAAACCATTATGACGACGATAACACTCGAATACCAACTTCGGGCTTTCGTCGTTACTTGCTCCTCAGATCTAACATTATTCTATTTAGGTTTAAGCGATAATGACGTTGGCCTCCATTGGATCGTTTTGCCGGTAAGTGTCTTTTATCTTTTTTTCTTTCAGGTGTGGCCGCCTCCCGGATCACAACTCAGGTAAGTATACATGAATGCGTTGTATTTAATTGTTATCTTTACATTCAGGTGGACCGGGTTCTGCTTTGGATTCTCCCCAAAGGTACGTATGCTATGTAGCTTTCCGGTTTCGCTTATTACTAATCTTTCCCTTTTTTCCTCTTTTAGATGCTGCATCAATTATTGTAACGGCTTGGTCCCTTCGCTCGTCGGTTCCACAGACCGGGGGTCGTTACAATATGTAAGCCAATTTATCATTTAATATATTCAAAACGTTATCCCTATAGTTTTTTGTGTAAATGTGACCAATGGTTCATTTTCTTGAGGGTCGTTTATATCACTACTTTCGAGCTGGAGCTCTGCTCACTTTGTCACCTTAAGCTCGAAACCCTAGGCTAAGTCTCCCATTAATTACCATTGAAAATCCCATTGGTTACCATTAACTATTCGTTAAAGATAATTCAATAGGGTTTTGCCAATAGTATCATTTCCACTTGTACTACCATTTAATATACTATTCAATATGCTATTCGGTTTCCCATTCGTTGGATGGTATTTTTATCCCGCAAGCATTCCCATTCGCGGAAAAATAGACTATATATAATTATCCACTTTTCTACACTGTCTAAATATATAAAAAATACAAAAAGATGTAATGCTACTGCACAAAGTCTCCTATTATTCATAAATAATTTCCATCCTTAAGTTCACAGCTACTATTGTTGGCTCCTTTATCTGCAATTCATTATCGCTTATACCATTTAAGTAAAAGTTCCTACTCACCCGAGTGATTCCCTAGTGTTTGTCGACTAGATTCTCGTTCCTTGTGAATTATAAACAGTTAGAGTGCCATTAAAGATTCTCCAGCTTTTTACCGTTGGATTAAATTCCCATTTATTCCGAATGGTAAGAAATGCTATTACAGCTGTTCCAGTTATGCTCCAATGGACTACCATTAAGGTAGTCCTTGCGAATGGCCTTCGCATAAGTTTCAGAGAAATGAGAGAGAATTCCAAACACTTCTCGATGTCATTATAATTCGAAAAAATCAAGCATACTGAAGTTGCTGAAAAGGTTAATTTTGCATAATAAAAATTCCAAAATGTTATTAACAAATTAATGAAAAATATAATTTTTCAACAAATTTCCCGAAAACCTACCTTTTTTAAAGTGATAATATTTCGTTCATTTTTCTAAATGCGTATGAATTTTTGCAGATTTTTGAATTCACTTTGAATTTTGTGACTTGCTACACATTTTTCCAATGTAAAAAGAAAAAAATTCAAAGTGAATTAAAAAATCTGTAAAAATTCATACGTATTCAGAAAAATTAACAAATCATTTTCATTAAAAAAAGTTAGATTTCCGGGAGACTTGTCGAACAATTTTATTTTTATCAATTTTGCTTCCTCATAGAGGAAGCTTTGTTTTCGTAAAAAAAAAAATTGAGATTTAAATGTCAGAATACTTAAAATAGTCTAAAACGTCGAGAAATATGATTTTTAGCTGGCGTCCGGATGTGTGTGTGTGTGTGTGTGTGTGTGTGTGTATATATATATGTGTGTGTGTGTGTGTGTGTGTGTGTGTGTGTGTGTGTGTGTGTGTGTGTGTGTGTGGGTGTGTGTGTGCGCGTGCGTGTATGTGCGTGTGTGTGTGTGTGTGTGTGTGTGTGTGTGTGTGTGTGTGTGTGTGTGTGTGTGTGTGTGTGTGTGTATGCGTGTGTGTATGTGACAGAGTTGCATCGTTTAAAATGACTATAACCCGGAAATGGCTTGAGGCAGCAAGTTGAAATTTGTTACACTAGTAGAGCGATCACGTCGCTTCGTTCAGTGCTATTTTCGTGAACATTGAGGCCCAAATGGAGATTTTATGCGATTTTCAATTTTGTGAGAATTCTCTGTGGTAGCTCTAACTTGCGTAAATTTGGAGCAATCGTCCGAAAACTACGCATAAATATACTATTTTGATCAAAGACCCTTGGTATTGAATTTGGTCAAAATCCATCAAAGTGGTAAGATTATATGGGATTTTGAGTTTTTTTGACAAATGACTAAAAATCGTCTAATGTGAGTAAACTTGGAGGTATCGATCTTAAATTTGAAACGGGAATGGACTAATACTGTATAATGTTTGGTATTAAATTTGGCGATAATTGTTCCAATCGTTTAAGTTTTATGAGATTTTGAATTTTTTTGTTTTTTTGACAAAGTTGTATTTTTTGTCCGACACGAGTTTATGTATCATGTGTCGCCCTAGGAGTAAAATAATTCGGAGACTCGTCATCAGTGGAGGAAAAATACATTAGACGTGTGGCCACAAAACGGTGAATATTGGATAATTGACTTAATAATAAATAAAAAAATCTTTCCAAAACCCTGTATTTTCGTTAATTGAAGTAGGTGCACGGATCTAACAAAACGAAGACATCGGTGTATTTTTTCGCGCTGAATCTGAATCGGCCAGTCGTTTTGCATAAAAGGCAAAGGCGACGTTGACGTTAAGACAAGTTGAAAATTAAATTTTTCATATCGCTTCTCATAAATGTTGAAAATTGAAATTTTCATATGGCTTCCTCATATAAGTTGCAAATTGAAATTTTCATGTGGCTTTCTCATAAAAGCTGCAAATTAAAATTTTCATATGACCTTCTCATAATGTTCCTTTATTTGCGAAGCTTCCTATATGAGGAAGCCAATAATACAGAAAATGCTTCTTCATAGAAGAAGCTTCGCAAATAAAGGAACATCATGAGAAGGTCATATGAAAATTTCAATTTGCAGCTTTCATGAGAAAGCCACATGAAAATTTCACGTTGCAGCTTTTATGAGAAAGCCACATGAAAATTTCAATTTGCAGCTTTTATGAGAAAGCCACATGAAAATTTCAATTTGCAATTTATATGAGGAAGCCATATGAAAATTTCAATTTTCTACTCTTTTTAATAACATTTTGGAATTATTATTATGCATAATTAATCTTTTCAGCACCTTTAATATGCTTGACAGAAGTGTTTGCAATTCCCTCTCATTTCTCCGAAACTTATGCGGGTGACAGACAGTTGGCCGAAAGCGAACTTGTATAATGACCAACCTCATCATATCGAAAGTCTCTAGTGCAGTTTACGTCCAAAATCTTTAAACTAAATATCGAAGGAGTCCACGGGTGAATGCAATTTCCGTACAGAATCCCCCGATAGGTTTGCATAATCTATTCAAAAAGTTTAATGGTACAATGATTTTGTGATTAATATAAGAATCCCGATGAATACACGTATCGCACTGACTACCTACGAACGCCTAACCACTGCATACTGTAAAAAAATTATAATATTTTTCTAGCAGTAGTCTTGAGTGTAATGCGATTTTTAACCAACCCGATCGGTTGACAAATCGGTCGGCCGGATTTGCAATTTCTACAATGACCTTTAGCACATTACTGCCTGAAATCATTAATGTAGAACAGATAGAATATCCGCAATCAAATCCAATTTTCGTATAGAATTACCTGAGACGCTTGCATAATAGAGTCAAAAAGTTTTATAATACAATGATTTTCATGCAAGATATCGAAATCCGACGGACTCATGGTTCGTAGACACCATCCAGGAACCCATCCCGACTGCATACTACATGAAAACTAGAATCTATCCTCATGAAGTAAGGTGAAGCGAAAACGATTCCGAACGTTTGTGTCCGGAGAAGAAGCTGAATTACCAACGTTTAGAGAAGCGAGCCGTCGGCAATGCAGGTATCTATTTGTCTGAAAGGTATGCATATTAGCTGATAGATGTCGCTGAAGTATTGAGGTTATATCGAAATTGCCGCAGCCAAGATGTACTGTCAGAACATGTGGTTCTGACAGTACTTCGTGGCTGCGGCAATTTCGATTTAACCTCAACACTTCGGCGACATCTATCGGCGAATATCCATACCTTTGAGGCAAGCTCCAACCGTCGGTAATTTAGCTTCTTCTCCGGACACAAACGTTACTTCATGAGGATAGATTCCAGTTTTCATGTAGATGCAGTCGAGAGGGGTTCGTAGATGATAAATATGAAACGGGTGTCCGCCGTTTCAATATTTCGATTATTTCGGTATTTCTCATGAAAATCATTGTATTATAAAACTTTTTGACATATTATGCAAACGTCTTAGGTGATTCTATACGAAAATTGTATTTGAGCGCGGATATTCTATCTGTTCTACTTTACTGATTTCAGGCAGTAATGTGCTAAAGGTCGTTGTAGAAACTGTAAATCCAGCCGACCGATTTGTCAACCGATCGGGTTGGTTACAAATCGCGTCACACTCAAAACGACTGCAAGAAAAAATGTTATAGTTTTTTACAGTATGCAGTGGGTAAGCGTTCGTAGGTAGTGAGTGCGAAGTGTGTATTCATCGGGATTTTTATATTAATCACAAAATCGTTGTACCATTAAACTTTTTGAATAGATTATGCAAACCTATCGGGGGATTCTGTACGGAAATTGCATTCGACCGTGGATTCCTTCGATACTTAGTTTAAAGATTCCGGACTTAAACTGCGATAGAGACTTTCGATATGATGAGGTTGGTTTTATACAAGTTTCGCATTCGGTCAACTGTCTGTCACCCACTTATGCGAAGTGAACACCATTCGCAAGGACTACCTTAACAACGAATGGAAAAAGGACCACTTGTTACGTCCCATTGACTTGTCAGTGAACTCCCATTAATAACGAACGGGAGAGAGGACAAGTTGAATTTTTTCGGGAAATCGCCATTGGCCTCCTATTGGCAACGAAAGGGAAAATGTACCCCTTAAAATTGTCCACTGATTTGCCAGTGGAGTCCCATTAAGAATGAATGGTAGAAAGTACCGTTTCAATTTTCCCCATCAATTTGCATTAAGATCCCATTGATTACCTTTCGATACCATTCATTACCATTAAGGATGCTTCACACGTACATTCCCAGTCAAAAGTGAGATTCAGTGAGAATTCGAACACTTCCTAATGGTATAAAAATCTGATAAAAATCAACTGTATTAAAAGTGCGAACAACATTCATTTTGCATAATAACAATGTCATAAAGTTATTAACAAATTGCTAAAAAATAAAATTGTTCAACAAATAATCAGTAAACCTGTTTCTTTTCTTTTCAAATCAATTCATTGATTTTCTAGAAGGCACATACATTTTTTCAGAATTTTCTATAATTTTATAATTTTCCGTTTTTGAAATTTTATTAAGGCCAGTATTTGTTTAAGGTAACTACGGAACAGTTGGCGCAATGGACTCGAAACTTGTTGTGTGTACTATAGAATCGTGATACTGAAACATATCCGAAATTCATGCCTCTACATCGATTTTTTTAATTTTCTAGACATTTTTTTTTTGAAATTATAGAAAATTCTAAAAAAATTCATATGAATTCTAAAAAATCAAGGAATTCATTTAAAATGTGAAAATAAAAAGTTGTCTGATTTTTTAACAATTAATTTTTCGAGTC
Source organism: Exephanes ischioxanthus (assembly GCA_958510785.1). NCBI lineage: Eukaryota > Metazoa > Arthropoda > Insecta > Hymenoptera > Ichneumonidae > Exephanes > Exephanes ischioxanthus. Next base: position 15,299,621 of record OY294026.1, read on the forward strand.
ATTTGTCAATAACTTTTTGGCATTATTATTATGCAAGATCAAAGGTCTTGACATGTATAATGCGGCAGATTTTTTTCGTATTTTTTGCATGTCGCGAACTACTGAAATTTTTATCGCATTAAACTTTTGGTTGGGAATGTATAGGTGATGCATCCTTAAACGCTCAATGGAAAACTTTGGGTAAGGGTAAGTCCAGCAGATTAATAAGTAACTTCAATAAGCCCCTCGTTGGATGTGAGATCCCTGCATTGTTGCCGATAGTGTAATCCGACAGATAGTGTATTCATTAGCAGGGTTTATCTCGGAGTAACGCCTTTATAATAAACCATATTAAAATACATTTTAAGCCCCACGTGGTGACACAGCGAATGCGCTACCTGAAAACTACTTTTATTCAACGAAAAAGACCATTGTCGCTAATCAGCGAGAACGCGTGAACGATATTAATTTTATCTAAGCAACAAATTAGTTAACCTAATGAATTGAGTGTAGACCGTCACGCGGGATTGCGGCATGTGAGCCACATGAATAATTCCGCAAAAAAAAAACTTGGCACCTTTCGTTGCTGATGGTGAGACAGCAACGCGCGATTTTCTCATCTCATTTGTTTTGGTGCGGAGTTGTGTCGTGAATTTACTGAGGTAAAATTGCGCATTTAACGAATTATGAGTATATTCTTTTTCGAAATCCGTTATTTGGCTTATAATGTGAAGTTAAAAAAAATAAACGACGTAGCCAAAAATTGTCGAAAAATCTAGAAATAAGGAAACAAATTTAAAAACATCCGAACGAAATTTTGTGATCTGTATAATAATTATTGTCTACGTTTCTTGCTAGACTTTTTGAACAGCCCGCCTGCAACGTTTGTGACACCGTGTGAAACGAATGAACTTCTATTCAAAGTTACCGTACAGGCTTTACGCACAGAACATCTCTAAATGGCTACTTCAGTAGTTTAACAGTTCGCGTTCTCGTCTCGGCACTTTTCGTATTACAGTTATTAATCATTACGGTGCATCGATTTCTGGGCCATATCTTTATACACGGCTGATTTAAATTATAGCTACGAACTATTTTTATGAAATGCTATGTCTGTAATGAAGAGCCATAAGTGTGTCCCGAATGTAGTTGCCGGTTAAGAATGCATCACACATACATTCCCAACCAAAAGTTTAACTCGATGAAAATTTCAGTACTTCGTGACATGCCAAAGATCTAAAAAAAATAACCAGTATTAAGTTATTAACAAATGATTAGAAAAACTGATTATTAAAAAAAATTGGACAATTGTTTATTTTATTATTTTAAATTAATTCCTTGATTTTCTAGAATTCATGTGATTTTTTTCAGACTTTTATATTATGAAAATTTTTTTTTCGCAAATTAAAAAATCGATGCAGAAGCACGAATTTCTGACGGGTTTCAGTATCATGATTGTACAGTACACCTAGTTATGGTCTTTAAAAAAATCCAAAATGGACAATTCAAAAATGATAGAAAATTGTTTAAAAATTCATTTGGCTTTTAGAAAATCAATTAACCAATTAACTCATTTGAAATCAATCAATCCATTAATCCATTTGAAAACAATTAATCCATTTGAAAAGAGAAAAAAGGATTACTGATTATTTGTTGAACAATTTTTTTTAGTAATTTTGTAATAATTTTTCGACGTTATTATTATGCAAAATTAATTTTGTTGGCACTTTTAATTCCGATGATTTTTTTCAGATTTTTATACCATCAGAAAGTGTCCAAATTCTCACTGAATATCGCTTTTGCCTGGAAATGTATATGTGAAGCATCCTTAAGGCGGTTCTGTCTACGCATGTTTGTAAGATTAAAACCGGGTATGACTAATTATAAGCATATTCCTGGTCAAATTTCTCACCGTGCGATAATCTTATTGTTTACACATTTTTAGAAGACTTGTGACGAGATCTGCCTTTTACTCGATGGATCTTTTTTTCGACCGATGATTCGTTTTTATATTCTTCGAGTGACTTCATACGATAATGGGGACACCGCTCTAGTGTTATACTAATTTCTTTGCGGCTACATGGGTTTCAGTTTGTCTGCGAACCAAACAAACTTTTATCAGAATTTTTTACAAATTGTTTTTATATGTTTCGAATTTTTTTTTTGGCTTTTGCTTCCTCACAGAAGAATCTGTTTCCGTAAAAAAAAATGTTGAGTTTTTAATATCAGAGTACGTTAGAGCTTACGCCACAATCAATGTAAAAACGCACGCATATTTCGTGATTTTTTTCCTTCGTAAATATACGCTTTCTTGATTTATTTTTTTTATGGTAGAAGGAGGATATATTAAAAAAACATTTTGAAATTTTTTCATTCATTTTTACTGTTATTATGTATGTTTTTTATCGCTCAGCGTAAACAATTTTTTTCGAAAGTTCGTTTGCAGTGTCCCTGATTTCTACTTGTCATTTTATCCAAACAAACAATTTTAATTGTTTCTTAACAAATGATGTTAAACATGGTCCTTGATGAGGAGGAAAATTTGGCAACATCGTGGTTATTTTTAAAAAATCGATTTATACCCATTTTTATACACTGAGTCATTTTTTTGTTATTTAATATTATTATTATTTTTAAACGTCAAGGACTAAAAAATCTGTTGAAGTATATCGGTAAAAATGTTCATCAAAATCAATCAAGCTGTTTTTCTGAAATATCACGGGTACCGATTTTGAAACGTGATTTACGTTTCGAAAAAAACGCATTCAAGCCCGATCCGCCACCTTTCACATAATGGCTTCTAACTTTCGTAATTTGTTGAATTTCGACATAAAAATTTAACTGAATATTCTTGTCACTATAAACTATTAGAAATTTAAAAAAATAGAAACTTTACTATGGCGTGAGCCCTTAAAATAGTTTAAAACGTCAAGAAATGCGATTTTCAGATGACGTCCGAATGTCTGAGTGTGAGAGAGATTCGCATCGTTTAATACGACTATGCTCGGAAACGGTTTGAGATAGCGAGTTGATACTTGGTACATTAGTAGAGCGATCACATCCCTTCCTTCGGTACAATTCGCATGAAGATTGACGCCGCCCATATAGCACGAAATATTTTGTCAACATTTCAGAAATATTTTAAATTATTCAAATCATACATATATGGAAATTATATTTCAAAGTATTCTATCAAAATATTTCATCGAAACATTTCAAAAATATTTCGAAGATATACTTAATCTTCCATACATCCGAAATATTTCTGAAACGGTGAAAAAATATTTTGACAGCAAATATTAGCAGATGTGTACTGAACTGTGTTCAGAAGGAACGAAAAATAAAACATGGCATGGTTCGTGGATATATTTTAATACAGCTCGACTATTTAAGGTAGCTATGTCGCTTCAGGCTCATTTCGCGTAAGTTCGAAAAAAATATGAGAAAATTGCAAATACTTCTCGATGGTATAAAAATCTGAAAAAATGCATGCATACCAAAGGTACTAAAAAGATTAATTTTGCATAATAATAATTCCAAAATGTCATTATCAAATCAATCAAAAAAATTGAAATTTTCATATCGCTTCCTCATAAAAGCTGAAAATTGAAATTTTCATATCGCTTTTTCATCAAAGTTAGAAGTTGAAATTTTCATATCGCTTTTTCATCAAAGTTAGAAGTTGAAATTTTCATATCGCTTTCTCATAAGGTTCCTTTATTCGCGAAGTTTCTTCTATGAGAAAGCATTGTCTGTATTTTTGGCTTCCTCATAGAGGAAGCTTCGGGAATAAAGGAACCTTATGAGAAAGTGATATGAAAATTTCAACTTCTAACTTTGATGAAAAAGCGATATGAAAATTTCAATTTGCAGCTTTTATGAGAAAGCCACATGAAAATTTCAATTTTCAACTTTATGAGGAAGCGATATGAAAATTTCAATTTTCAACTTTATGAGGAAGCGATATGAAAATTTCAATTTTCAACTTTTTTCAACGTCAACGTCTTAGAGATTTATGCAAAACGATTGACCGATTCAGGTTCAGCGCGTAAAAAAATATTCCATCGTCACGTTTCACTTTGTCGAATCTGCGTTTGGCGCGAAAAAATACATAGAAGTATGCGCTCCAGAATTTTTTTTTGCCCTTTCGATTTTTATTCCAGAATTCCTAGTGATACCTCTTTATCTAGCTTTTTAATCCCATCATATCCATCGTCTTGTGTATGTCTTACTGTAGATCATGATAGACACCTGGGTTTTTCCGCGATGACATCGGAAAGCAAAGAAATCGTTGTTTACAAATACCTAAAATCACTCATTTTTGCAATTTTGGCTATAAAAATGCCTGGGAAACTTTTTCGTAAGTTGTCGCTCCGGGACTGTAATTCCATGTAATTTTTCACGCTGATCACGAATCTGACACTTATTTTATTCGTAGATAAATATTTGATACGAAAAAAATGCGTCTAAAAAAAAAATCATGAAATTCAAAAAATTAAAAATGACAGAAAATTTTAACGGCTCGATCGATTTTCCTGAAATTTTAATGGGATTATCGGGTGATGATATTCTACCTGTATACGCGTTTTTAGCCCGATAGCTAAAAAATTGTGAGTGCTAGAGCGCGAACCGACATTTTTGACAAAATAAAAAATGGCGTACAAAAAAAACAATTGAACATTTTTTGACGAAATTTCGACCAAATGTTGACTATTGATCACACATGATGTGTGCCAAATTTCAGCTTGATCGGTCAACGCGTTCTCGAGTTATAGCGTTTTGAATTTTTCACGTCCGATTCGCACACACGCACGCACGCACGCACGCACGCACGCACGCACGCACGCACGCACGCACGCACGCACGCACGCACGCACGCACGCACGCACGCACGCACGCACGCACGCACGCACGCACGCACGCACGCAAAAAATCACATTTCTCGACGTTTCGGACTCTTTTAAGTACTGACACGAAAATCTCGAAAAAAATGTTTTCACGAAAACAAAGCTTCCTCTATGAGGAAGCAAAATTGTTCAACAAATAATCAGTAAAACTTTTTTTTCTCTTTTCAAATGAACTCATTGATTTTCTAGAAGCCACATAAATTATTGCAAAATTTTCTATCATCTTTGAACTTTTTTAAAGGCCGTAACTACGAAACGCTTGGCGCAATGGCCTCGAAACTTTTTGTATGTACTTTAGAATAGTGATACTGATATCCAAAATTCATGCCTGTACATCGATTTTTGAAATTTTCGAGAAAAATAATTTTGAAATGATAGCAAATTCTGAAAAAATTCATATGAATTCTAAAAATCACGGGATTCATTTAAAATAAGAAGATAAAAGGTTGTCTGATTTTTTTTAACTATGAATTTTTCTAATCATTTTTCAATAACTTTTTGGCATTATTATAATGCAAAGTCAAAAGTCTTAACATGTATTATGCGGCGGATTTTTTTTCGGATTTTTGACATGTCGCAAAGTACTGAAAATTTAATCGCATTAAACTTTTGGTTGCGAATGTATATGTGATGCATCCTTAAGGTAGTCCTTGCGAATAGTGTTCCATAGTTATGGGCTTACAGAAAAATCAAAAACAAAAAATGCAAGAAAGATAGACTATTCTGAACAAATTCATGCGGCTTCTAGAAGATCAATGAATTCATTAGAAAAGAGAAAAAAGGTTTTCTGATAATTTGTTGAACCATTTTTTTTTTTTTTGCAATTTGTTAATAACTTTTGACATTATTATTATGCAAAATTAATGTTGTTGGCACCTTTAATACAATTGATTTTTTCAGATTTTTATACCATTAGGAAGTGTTGAAATTCTCACTGAATCTCACTTTTGAAACGTCCTTAACATTTACTTACCTTTTCCGGTTTACTTCTCAGTTAAATAATTAGTCAAATATTTTGCGGTGCTCCAAGGACAAAAACAAATATACGGGCCAAGGACCTCGGTCAAAGGCCAATTAGCCTGAGGGAAAAAAAAATCACACATGTATACACACAATACCACCAAGCTATGTATTACTGAACTAATAATGCACATTTACTACTACTACTACTACTACTACTACGACTACTACTACTACTACTACTACTGCTACTGCTACTGCTACTCCTACTACTACTACTACTATTACTACTACTACTACTACCGTTTTGCAAATTCCATTAGGCCCTTCGCTAATCGGGAGGGAATTTTTTTAGATTCAGTAAAGTGCCTACGCAGTAAAAAAAAGTTCATAATTTTTACAACAATTTGTTGTTCACAAACCTCCACCATTTTTTAAATTTTTTAAATTTATTTTCCGACCGCACAATATAACTCTAGTTTTACAAACAAAAGTACAAACTGAACTTGTTAATAATACGGGAAGTAAAAGGTGTTTGTATATTCAAACCTGAATAAACGAGTTTGTCACTTTTTTAACAAAATTATTATTACGAAACTTTGTATTCCGATTTTACAAAATTATTTTTTACTGTGTAGTATGAAAGGTGAAGTACTCATCCGAAAGAACTGCAGCTAGTGAGGCCAGGTAAAGTTAAATTATTCAAATAAGAAATAAATACATTTTCTAAATGTTTGCATAAATAAAGAATTCCAGTGTGTCCAAAGTCGCGCTCAGTGCACGAACTCTCAAACCGATGACGATTATTATTTTAATTTCCATGACCTGCGTAACGAGTAATATACAATAACATACAATAACGAGTAATCTACAATAGCAATTTCGAATTACGCGTTATAGGTTAGTCGAGACCTTTCATTACGTCAGAGTAACGCTGTCGCAGCATAAAACGAAATATCGAAATATCGAAATGTTTTAGAACATAGCTTTGTCAATTTTCATAAATAGGAGTATTTTAAAAACTAGTTTCTTACACTCTTTTCAGGTTTTAATTGCTTTATTGAATTTAAATCGAATCGACAATACGTTTATTAGAAAGTGGACATTTTTTCAAATGTACAACAATTTATATATTTTTATTCATTAAAGTTATGATAGTTTCCTTTTTTTACTATCGCCGAAACCAGTGTGGAAACCTCATCCCGCAAAAACTGCAAGGAATAAACATATATATATTTGTTTATATTTAGGAATAAAGAGTCATGAACCTACATAGCACAGAAATATTTTTTTAAAGGTTTTAATTTTAAAAATGTTGATATTTCAACATTTTTCGCTTACATGTCTAAAAAACATCTCAGCGAAACTTTTCTGAAACATTTCAATGTAAGATTTATGAGCGGACAAAAAAATATTTTCAAAATGTTGTGAAAACATTTAAAATAGTACATTACTCCACGAGGGCGAAAAACGTTTTTCTAACGAGTGCTGTAATCACACGAGTTAGAAAAAGTGTTTCGCACCAGGGATGTACGAAATTTTTCATCACCAGGTGCGAAAATAGCGGTTTTACGCACGCGAAGCGGGCGGAAAAGTGACCATTTCCGCATCGAGTGATGAAAAATATTTTTTTGTCCGCTCATAAATCTTGCATTGAAAAGTGTCAGAAAAGTTTCTTTGAGATGTTTTTTAGACATTTAAGCGAAACGTGAAAGATGCATATACAGATAATCGCATAAATACGGAAACATTCGAAGAAATATTAAAAAAAAAAAAAAAAAAAATTCAAAATATTTTATCTCTGTTTCAGAAATATTTCAGATGTGTGGAAATATTAAAGATTATGTGTGAAGTATTAAAGAAACGTTTCGTTGGAATATTTTGATAGAATATTTCAAAATATTATTTTCATATATTTCAGAAATATTTCGTAAGATTTGAAAGATTGAAAATATTTCTAAAACGTTTTCCAAATATTTCGTGCTATATGTGAAGTAAAATGGTTTCTAAATATCTATTAAACATTTTTCGGTGCTGTATTCGAATTCAAGGGACGCTGAGAGTATTGCATATAAGAATATTTTTATCCGCATTATATAAAAAGATCTTATTTGCTAAAAGAAAATGATATTCTATATGTTAAATGATTTTTAAAACTTGGCAAAAATCGATAGTATATTACAGTCAAATGGGTCCGTTTAAAAATACGAAATAAATTGAGGTATATGTCCTCAATATATCGATGGTTAATGGCAGAAGGGAATATAAGCCGTATGTGAATGCCGTAGGCGATCGAAGGTCATGAGGTCGACAAGTCTGCCAGTTTTTTCAAGAGCGTTCCATATAGGGGAACGCTAACCAAAATGGGACAGTGGGACAAAACGAGATTATGGGGAAAAACGATGCTCACGGCTAACTTTTGAATGCTCACGGTGGTTGTAAGTGGGGCAAAACGGGGTTGAAAATCCGAATGTATCGTTCGGACAAAATGCGACACCCAAAAATCATTCGAAAATTGAGTTTTGCTCCGCTCTCCCGCACACCTGATAAAAATGCATCACACCAAGGACATAGAATCAGTTTTACCTACCGTCTTCAACAACAAAAAGACTTAGTTCAAAAAAAGGAAAGGTTGAAAAGCATAGGAGCTGCTAATATTCCTCCATCCCTGGAGCTGCTTCAGACTTCTCAAAATGGGCCGACAGAGATCTAGGTAGCAAGCACTTCAAACTCTTAGAATAGAAAGAATAACGGAGCGGAATAGAAGAAAAGATGGAACTCAATACTAGAACGAAGGATAGTGGAATAAGGGAAGACGATGAGAACGACTATTAAGTGGCAAGTAGAGAACTAAAACTAGTATCAGGTGTATAAGGCAGGTAGGAATAAGCGGAAAGACGGGCACGTAAGCAAAGAGAACTCACGTTACGCTGCCGGCGGGTGGGCACATTGCCCAGGGGCGTCGATGAGAGAATAGGATGAAGGAGGACGAGCTACCGGACCCGGGGCGTGTTACGGGTCGAGCACGTTGCTGCTGACGTCGACGATCTGCTGGTGCTTTTTCCGCACCAACGACGATGTGTACGCGAATGTTCCAGAGCCGTTAATAACCGGTGATATGCGCCTTCCTCGAAACGAAGGGCGACGCTCAGCTTTGGGTTTGATTCTTTTTGCTGTCTTCTTCGCCTAGTGAGGACATTGACGCCTCGCTCGTGCATCGCCCACGCTCCGTTATTCAAGCCTTCCTTGTAAGTTTCGACAGCACAAGTGAGGGGCCGTCTGAATGTTACTACTGCTTTTTGTTGCACTTATGTGCTTACGTACGGCGACGGTACCATTGACGCCAATCGCGTTACGCTATTGCAGACTTGATTTTGAATCCAGTGCTATCATCGACTAGCAATCGAATACCGAACTTTTCGTGGTGATCGAAATATTCAATGATGATCTCCCAACCGGGAAGTCCTTTTGGCACGCTACCAGACAACGGTCGTTGCTCTCGATGAACTTGCACAGATCGCCGCTAACTCTGATTGCTCTAATTCAGATCTGAGTAAAAAAAAACGTTCACTTTTCCAATTGTTGTTTAAGATTATACTGTTGAACAAGGTCGTTGTTCTATTTTTTCGCATTAGAGAGGTTACTGCTGACTTTTTCGTTGTCCTATAATACTCATCGACTAATCCACTAATGATGCACTCATTTGCTCCACTATCTGTTCTTCTCGTTCTCCTTGTCAGCTGATTCCACAGATATATAGTTGTCGATGCATTTGTCATTCTCATGGCCATCATTGGCCTATTCGTCATCTGGATTCTATTTGCGTTGGAAAGGACGGCCTTCACTTTCTTTTTTTCCGCCTGACATTTTTCCAGTTTCCTCGTTCTTGGTTCCTTTATTGATTGTTGATACTTCTTGCCCCACCTGTGGCTTGTTGTCGTCACTCCGTCTAACGTCATTCCTTTATCTCAATGAATTTTCGGATCTTGCATTTGTTTCCTCGTCATACAAAGACCGATGGGTGTATTCTAAAAAATTGAAAACCGCATTCTCAATTATTGCGATCCGCGCATCAACTACCCCAAGTAAATTTGCGATGAAGACACCAGAGCAATGCGTGGT